>VYXD01006147.1:1000275-1041776 GCA_013397195.1 Hylia prasina
TATATATATTTATGTTCTAAAGTTAATGGGATTGTGATAAGGATGGCCTGAAGAGGTTTATAAATATGATTGATCTATTGTTAAGTAGCAGGAGCTTTGAATCTCTGGAGGGGCGGTGGGGCAGAGCTGCCCTATAGGACCCTGGATGCATTTCCCCATATCCTGCACTCGTCTTTTCCCTGCTTTTGCGGGTCCTGTGTCCCCGTCCCTCTTGCTGAAGGAGAAGCCCTTCAGGTATCATCCTTCAGTTAGCACTGACAGACCTGAGGCACTCGTTTCCTTTCTTCGCAAGCCACACTGCTCCAAGTATGAGGGAAAAGGACCTGAAACAGGCGAACGTTCAGCTGGTTTCCAATACAGTCTCTCTTTAGTTGGCTTTTTTCCTCCTTTGATTATTAACTGGCAGACACAGAAAGAGCTGTGGCCTTGCTTTTTTCTTTTAATGTTTGCTGGTACTTCAGCAGTTTAATAACTCTGCCTAGAGAACCTGATGACTTGTAGGTGTTTTGAAAGCTGTGTAATAAGAGCCTACTAATAGTCATCTTTTGCTACTGTTTCATTCTTGGAGGGAGCAGTCTTGGCTGCTGGAGAGTTGCAGTTCAAATTTCCACAAGCGTTTGTTGCCCGTGCCTCTAGCTAAATTTATAAAGGAATTCTGTTAGCTTGTGTGAAGCTAAATCTGGCTGCAGCAACTCCTGGCTGTACAATTCACTGTGGTTGGCAAGGCACAATATATAGCTTCCTTGAGATTTATTTTTAGGGGTTTTTTTCCCCTGGTGTGTGTGGGGCATGTAGTAGTCATAATTTTGGGAACTCTTCACCAGTGTGTGTGGGGGTGCTTTGGGATGAAAACATAAGAGTTATGCTAAGGTTAGGAAATGTATTAATAGAGTGCTTGTCTCGAAAATATGAGAAGGCAGTTTGAGATTGGCCTCTTAATGAATATTGGTATTGTTCTCGGGTCCATGCAGATGCTTAGCTATTAAACTTGGACTCTACTTCTACTCTGTGTTCTCAGTTGGCAAACTAGAAATAGTGCAAAACACTCTGATAAAAGGTTTAGTTTTAAATGTGTTCATTTATGGGAATGCTGGCTGTTTCTCTCAGACCTAGCAAGTCCTAAGCAAACAACATCTAGCTGTGGCTGCACAACTGAGTGCATCTCTGCAAAGTCTTGCTATGATTCTAGCACTAGGTGTTAAGGTGTCATTTTTCTTGTTTTCTTGTTTTCTTTTGATTTTCCACAAAAAAAGAACGGAAAAAAAATAGGTGTGTAGCCAAATCAGTTTGTAATTTATAGTCTTACTAGATAACATCTTGCAAAGACAGCATTGACTTGATTTTTAAGTGGAAATCTTCAAGTAGTGAACCTAGTTTGCTGGGAGCTCTCATCACTTCAGGACATCTGCTAATGTATTCTTCTTCCTTGGGCAGGATGTGAGACTACAAATTAACTGTCTAGAGGCATACTTTGAGACTAAAGTGTTTGATTGTGAAGCCATGAAAAAATGTAGAAAGGGTTTGGAGCTAACTAACTGAACACTTGGTACCTGCCTATGTGGAAGTGGGTGTTTCTGTCTAGGTAGGTTTTTTTATGGGGTTGTATTTTGGGTTTCTTTGTAGCTTTGTTTTGTTTATTTTAAACTTTTGTTGTGACTAAAAAGTTAAAGCTAAAAGGAAAGTGAAAATATCTGCTTACTGTAAGTGGCAAGTAGTGAGTTTGTGTACTTTTGGTACTGTTATTCGTGTAGGTTGGTATGTTTGAACCTTTCACAGACACAGTCTTTCATGTGGCACCGGTGATAGTATTTTTGTGAAGTCATTTGGAGCAGTATGCATGTTTGAAAGCCTCCTTGTATCCGTTTGTTTGGATTGGGTTGTTGTATACCTGTTGTCCTCTGCCTTTCATACGCTTGTGATTTCTTGGCTCCCATTCAGGAAAGGCTTTTTAAAGCCCTGCTAACCCTGCTACACATAGGGCTGTAGCAACTGACAAAGGCACTTACTTGAAGTAGTGCTTTATTGTCTTTGAATGCAAACTCAGCAGTGCAGAGCTGGTCTGTTTCTCTAACCAGAGAACCCTAACAGAGCTGTAACTTGACATTGGCTTCTGTCATTTTATCTTGCTTTGTGGTAGCATCACCCATACAACTTTTAGAGTTTGGTGAGTACTTTTGAGATCAACACAAAAACGGGGAAATCAAGAACACAGTTACAAAATCTGCTGTTAGTAATTTTGAAGAGTAGATCCACAGATTAGTCTGAGATACTGCTATTGAAAAAGAGTTTCTGTACAGAGATGTCACCTCTAAAATTGTCACTAAAAAAGACCAATCCTAAACCAAGGCAATTCTTACTGAAGGATACTACAGAATAGATGGAGCTTTTTTATTTTATCTCTAATTTTTTTTTGAGAATTCCAAAATAACAGTATTTTAACAGATACTTGGCACAGTTGTTAAAAGTATGCTGAAGACTCATTCAACTGTTGATTTTTATTTGTTCATTCATTTTCTTCATGCTTGGTTGCCATTCCAGCAATTGCTGGGCACCACTAAGTTTCTATTGGGCAAGCCAGAGCTGCAGCTCTTGGTCTTGGGAGCATGGGGTTATGAAGAAGAGAGACCACATTTCGGGGTGACAGCATGGCCCTGTCATGTACCCCAACTCCATAAGGTCAGATGTGCTGGATTAGGAAATAATGGGAACATCCGCGCTGACAAAGGGAGCCATTTGTAGGCTCCATTTGGAAGGTTTCTCAGATTGGACATGTATAAAGCTGTGGCAGTTAAAAATTAGGACAAAGGAATTAATCTGATGTGCATTCCCTTTTGTATTCAGTCGTGTTGAGAAGGAAGGTTCCTGTGTTAAAGAAACATGTTTTATTGACACTCTAAATTAGTTGTGGCTTTAAGTTACTTTGCCATAAATTTCTTAATAGCCAAACATAGTGCACAGATATTTAGCTAGAATATACAGTAGAAGATAGAATAATAAAATATGAAAAAATACAAGTTAATAATGTAATGTCTACCAACGACATTTAGACAGATGGCAATCCTCTTATAATAAGCTGGATTTTTTTCTGGTGGGGACAAAGAGGATGTCTTACCACTAAACGACATTCTGCTTCTGTACAGTTAAGAGGGGGGGTGGGGGAAAAGAATTTTTGCAGCCCTCAGCAAAGTCTAGAGTGATGAAAAGGCTTGCAGAACTGTTGCTGAGTGGTTGATTCTGAGAACCTGCATTACTGTCGCTGCACATAAAAAGTTTTAGCTAGTGGGACTGTCAATGAGAAAAAAGTGGAAGAAAGTGTTATTCTTGTAAACTTAGAATGCAAAGGATGTGGAGCCTAGATTTCCCCTATGCTTTAGAAAAGCCTCATACACCATGGTGCGTGGTGGAACCACAAAACTGGCCTGGGAACAGGAGAAAAGGGATCAGAGTAAAGTCAATCTTAGTGCAGTGGCAACAGTTACAGTTTTAAGTACAGGAGTCTTTTATATACTTGGCTAAGAATACAAGAGATGAATGTCAACAGATCAAATAATAACTAAAATATCAGTATAGCCTGTTGGTATTTATTAATTTTCAAAAAAAGAGTGTGACAAACTACCTCTTAGTGTTTAAAGTTGCTCAACACTCTAAGGGTATAAACTTTTTTTTTTCTTTTTTTAAGTTATGGTTGTTGTATCAAACAGATTAGTCTAGCCTGATTCACCAAAAGTTGAGTTTATATGAACTTGGCCTGAAATAGGTTTAACCACGAACTTGATTACAAATACAGGAAAAGATAGGTGTCTAGTCAGGGAGGACTGGGGAAGGAAATATAGGGAAAACTACTTATACTTATCAAGGAGGCCTGAAAGAAGCAGTTGCCTAATCCATGTTACAAACTCTTAAACCCACTGTCTTCTGTTGACTGTGGTGCCTTCTGAAGTCCCTGCATGTGGGAGAGATCACTACCTGTGTTTTCACTAATCACAATGCAGAGCATTGCTGTGAAAATACAAAGCAAGGTGACAGTTTGAAAATTTGTCTGACTTCATGCATTTGACTTGATTCTTTTCTTCCTTCCTTCCTTCCTTCCTTCCTTCCTCAGCATGAGCTCCACTGGTCCTCCTTCAGTTCTACAGTTCTACAGGACTGTGATGATTATGCTAGTGGAGGTTGCATGTTTTTTTATAAGTGTAGCGAACAGGCATAAATTGGGCTGACAGCAGTTCCTGTGTAAACTTTTGACTGAAGCAGTGCTAATTAACTTTGAATCCTTTAAATCTTGCTTGCCTGCTCGAAGTTTCAGACTGTGAGTGGTGCCAAGCCTCTTCCTGTGAGCATACATTCTGTAGAAACTTGCATGTGAGCCCTGCCCAGATGTTTTAAAACCTAACTTTTAATGAATGTGAACATTTAAATATTTGAATCTTCGTGTTCATTCAGCTGTTTCAGGATCACACTCCAACCATTAGTATCATTCAGCTAGTGTTTTCTGCTGATAAGATGTGTGCTTCCTTTCACTGTAAGTACAGAGCAGAGATAAAAAGTGTGTCATGGGTACAGTGACTGAATCACCTGCTCATTTGCTTGCTCACAGCCATTGTAGATAAAACCTTGGTACGTAGCTTGGGAAGGAGATGGCTGTTTGGGTTGTTCAAAGGAGCAGTGTTGGGGATAGCGTAACAGCCTGTTTCTTTTCATGGTCATGGCTGACATCTTCCTGCGTAGTCATCTGGGTGTGGGCTTCAAGGTCAGCTTCTGCCTTTTAATTAGCCCACATAATGAGTCTTTAGCTCCTAGATTTAGTGCATAAGCTCTAGTGCTTGTACTTTCTCCCATGCTTCCCCTTGTGTTATGCAAAGTTATCTGTACACAGGTAAGTTTTCCTCCCTAACCCCCTGTAAACTCTGGTTTGTTGAAGTATTTATCAGTGTTTACCCTCCTGTATGTTCCCTAAGGTTAGATGCACCATTTGCTGCAGCTTCATTGTGATTTCTGCATACCAGAATCAGTGGTTTGGGGGTTTTCTTTTTGTTTCTTTTTCTGTTTTTGCATTGCTTATCCCAGCGAGTCCAGATCCATAGCTGAGGTCCCAACACATTTCAGAAAGGTAGCAGCAGAACAACTTGCTTTCTGCTGCTGCCACTGATCTGTGGTACTTCAGTATAAAGTAACATAATGCTTTGTGTCCTTGATGTCTGATATGGGGGGAAAATGATAGTTCCCTCTTTGTAAATAATTTTGAAAATAGGTGAGATGAAGAACCACTTATTTGCAAGTCAGTAATATTTATCACTTCAGTATGCACAGAGCTTTCCATTTACTGTTTTAAACTGAAACCAAGTTAATAGCAGAAACCTGGGTTTGGCTTACAAGCAGTATTGGTGCTGCCAAGATGAACGTGCTTCATACTCAAGTGCTTATGAAGCTGTCTCACTGTTTACTTTCTAGTTCCTTCTCCCTATCCTGATAACGTGCCTCGTGAGGTTGCACAGAGAGCTGTCACACCTTAGTGTCTGAGTGATGTCATCACAGACTTCAGTTGCTTGTAAAAACACTAATTTCTCTGAAGAATCATGAGACTTAGGCTGTTTGAATGGTAGACAAAGATGTGTTTAACATTACTGCATTTAACATATTGAACATTATTTAATCATCATTGAATTTGGGGAGATAGTTTGCCTTCATACTCTATCAGCATGTGATTTGTAACATCTTTCTGTCAGTCTTTTCTGGTACTTGTTGGTCCTCTCGTGTTCTCTTCATGAATCTGAAGTCATAAATTTGCTTATCTTGGTCATTCTGTGCTCCTTCTGCCTTGAAGAGATTGCTGTCTGTGTCCTGCTGGAAGATAGGACCACTTAGCCCACTGGATATAGCCTCTGAGAATCCTTGCTTTATCAGGTTGGTTTTACTGTGAAGGCTTTTCCACATTATGGTGTGAGGAGATCACCTCCAGCATCTCCTCCTGAGCTTAAACTCGTTTAATCTTCTGAGCTTTTCCCAGATTTTTTTACTTTCTTAAACTCTACCTGCCGTACCAAGTGTCAGGCACAGTGTTGATGTTTTGGTAAGCCACTCTAGAATACTGCGATCTGTTATTAAGTGAAAGCAAGTAATTTCTGAGGCATTAATGACCATTTAATCTCCGAGGTTTCTTTCTGATATATAGGGCAGTATCTTGGCTTGCTTGTGCTTCTCCATTCCTTTAGATGACATGGTTCCTAAATTGGTATCAGAGATATCTGTGCTAGGCAAATTTCTCAGGGGAAAAGGACAGGTTTTCTGCACACCTTCCCTTTAGGAATTGCTTTTCTTAGAGCCTGCCAGCAGGGAAATGCAGACCAGAGCATTAAGAAAACCCCACTTTTCTCTTGGTGTGAAGGACAGAGTGGTTTGCTAAGACACAAACCGTGCTGGGCAGATTTTAGAGCTGATCTCCTGGTGCTGACTCATCCTGGTGATCTCAGTTACTGCAGTTTGCACTTTGCCACTTCAGCTGCAGCAGCCCTTGGCAGTGTGGCCTGTTCCCAACACAGGTGTGCTTCCTCACTCATGGCTGTGCATGCTGACAGTGTCCTTTGTGTTCTTCACCTTAGGGATAGGCTGTGCTGCTGCTGCCATGCACGCTGCAGATCCAATAGGAGCCACGTTGAAGAGGTTTTTTCTGCAACCCTGCAGCAGAGGATCCTGCTGATAAACAACCTCTGTTCTCAAACACAGATTTGGCTCTTGCTCTCCTCAGGCCCCATCAAAGCAGTTTGCTCATCCAAAGCACAGAATAGGTGATGACTCAGACTCCCACAAGGTCAAAGCAAGGAAAATAGATGATTTTTTTTTCTGCCCTGTTTTGGTAAAGCATTGATGTGATTGGGACCTGTGGTGTGCACAGGTGGGGTATGGAGGAGAAAAGTTTTCTCCCAGACACCACTTCATGCTGTTGGGATAGGATAGGAGCTGTGTCTGCTTTTCAAGGAAGACTTCTGAAAAAACAAAACCACGATGATCTCATTTGCTCTCTTCAGAAGAAAAGCTGGTCATCAGCCTTTGTCACTGAAGATCTGTTTCACTGAGTCTCTTTCATTGGAGCTTCCACAGGGGTCTGGATGCTTCTTCATTGCTGCTGTCTTGTAGTGATGAGCAGTCTGCCCATTAAATGTTATGGATTTTTTTCCCTTTTGCTCTTTAAATCAGCGTCAGTGTTGCACAAAGAGTTCTTTCAATATTTAATAGAGGATCAGTGATGCCCATCTTCTGATGATTTCAGGAAAATATTGCTGGGTTGGTTCCTTTTATTTGTTAATTATAAATACTGAGTCATATCGGGGGTGATTAGTTCTGGTATCTGGATCACAGTTACTTATCTATGCCCGTACTTGCCTAATGCTGAGTTCTTCCTGGGGACAGTTTGAGGTCATACCAGGGATGGTCTGGAGGAGTTCTGGCAAAGACTCACCACCTGTTGACCTTGCCATGCAACTCACCTTTGTGCTATTCACTGTTGTGAAAGGGTAGAGTGAAAGAAACTCCAGGAGCGCTGCATGAGCTTAGTCCATGAAATTAGCTTAATATGTCTGGGAAAGCTCTCAGCTGATTGCATGTGGAATAAATCCGTTTGCTTGGGATGTGGCACATTTTCCGTCTGTTAATCAGTTATGCTGTGCAATGGGAAGGTGCTACAGTATGTGGCCTTGTGTAAAAGCAAGCTACATTCCTCAGCCAGAAAAGTTGGGCTTTAGGAACTGGCACATAGCTCAGTAAAAGTCATGTCAAATAAATTTTTACTTTAGTCCTCCTCACTGGTGATTAAACTTGCACAGTGGTTTGCTGTCTAGCACATGTGAACATCTACAAAGAATTTTATTCTGAGCTTTTCTTAGAGGGTCGGTATGTGGAATTGTTTGGCAAGAGCATTTGTTTTAAAATGATACAGTATGTGTTGACACAATTTTATGTCCAATACACAGTATAATCCAAGTTGTAAGGATGGAGTTGTATGGATGTGAGATGTGGTTGGGGACTAGGTGAGAGAAGGAATGTCAGCGAATGGAATGAATGTCTTGATATCCTACTTGAAATTGAAGCAAATTCTCACCTCTAAGTTTATGGAACACAATTACATGTAGCTGGGTGGCTCTGGCTTACTGTGGTCTTTTAGCCCAGCTGAAACAAGATAAGGAAATTCTTTAAAAGCAGAGATTTCAAAGCTCCATGATTTGAGGGAACCTGTTAACTGGACTAAAGTGATAATGTTAGCTTTCACCACACTGAGAGAGTGTGAGAACACTAGGGTTATGTGTCATTTACATTTTTTAGGGAAACTGAGATGAAGATAATCTCAGTGACTCCTAAGGAGTAAAGTAAAGCACCCATCCTCTTACTGAAAGTTATTTTGGTTGCCTCCAATGTATACCTGAAAGGACCACCTTAATTTTACTGCATTTTGAAAGACAGTTTTCAAGCTTCTGGGCTTTTAATTTAATGTTACAGTGTGAACTCCAAGTTCCAAAGTGTTTTTCAAAGGACAGCCAGACATTATGGTTCAAGTCAGTTTAAGTACCTGAATGCAAGTTTCTTTGGTGCTTTTGCTTCTTAAGCTGTTGCTTGCTTGGTGCTTTAACCCTATTTATTTTCTAAAAGTGATTAAGAAGTAAAGCTTTTTGTTAATAACTGTGATATATTTATAGACTAAGACTGTTTTAAATCATGCAAACTTTTAAAGATGAAATAGAAATTACAGGACAAATGACAGTATATTTGGTATTTCACTTTCTTGAAAGAAACATGCAACATCTTTTCTTCATTATAGTTTTTCTAGTACAAATGTGTTCAGTTTTCTTACACTGATGGTTGAGAAATAAACCACTGAATTGCTAAAAAAATTCTCAGGATGAGAAATTAGTTTTCCTTACAGATTGTCCTGTTATATAGCATGAGAATAGTAAAATCTGTAGAAAACCTTCTTGGAAAAGTTAAAAAGAAGGTTGATAGAACTTTCTGTAGCATCCAAGAGCTTGTACTTTAGTCAGTTTGGATGTGACTCTAAGACCCTGTCTCGGATCATCAGTTGAAGGGTTTTGAAAGGCCATTTTATCTGCTGTGGGTTAGAGAAAATCTCAGCTTTTGGCAAATAGTATTACCCTAGAACTAAGAAGCTGTTATTGATGAAACTAGTCAAACAAGAGAGCCTCAGTAAAAAGTTTAGGCTTCTTCAGGGTTATCTAGGTTCCTGATTTTAAATTATTTATAGATAATGTATATATGTGTATATACACACACACACAGACACAAAAATGTGTCTATATTTAAATGATTGTAGTTGTATTGCTGGTCTGTTTTTTCTAGGATTCTTAAAGAAACTGTGTTCTCAAGCAGTTGAAATTGAGTCCTTTGACTCTAGAGGATTTGAGGCTAGGGAAACCTCCATGATAGGTGGAAAGTAGGATGGCAATTATAGGTCACTTTGCATTTCTGTTTTGCTTAATTTACACTCTGAAGTACAGTCAGGTGGTTGGGTATTTGAATGTTACAGCTGTTACAGTCTGATCACAGTAACGTGGTGAGACTCATGGTACATGAATACTCATGTATTTCCTTATTCAGATTCCTAGAAATGCTAGTGGAGACTACTCTGTGTCTTCAGTTATTAAAAGGAAAAATTAAGTGAAGTAAGGAAAATTATTGCTGTAGTTGTCACTCAGTGATACCAAAAAGAAAAAAAAAATATGCTCTTTTAGTCTGTGAAATTGCCTGTACTGTTAATTTATTGCTGTAAAGATAGCATGGAGATGGCAAATATATTGGTATTCCATTTAAAGAAAATTTCAGATGGAGTAGTTTTTTGTATTTAAAAAACATCTGTAGATGAACATTATGCCCCATTAGCAAGATTGAATTGATGGCATTGCAGTTGAAGTTGAAAGTAGACCAATATTTTCTAAATGGGTTTTTGAAATATAAAATTTTGCCTGTTTATGATTTGGTTCACCTAGACCAAATTAACTTGGACATTTAGCAGGGACTTTCATTTATTCTGGCATAAGAACAAGCATTGGGCAGAGCTTCCTGGTCTCAAAAAACTGGTGATGGTGAGAGGCCTCTGTAGTGTTCCCAGCCAGCCAAATGCCTGAGGTATTTTGCCATACAGGAAATCAATTGCAGCTGAATGTGCACTGTTTCCACTTCAAGTATATAAACAGGCCTTATGATGATATTAAAAAAGAAGAAAGATATTAAATAGTTTCTTGAAAGTTCAGAACAGGAACAGTTGATGTTCAGTTTCTGTGGATTCTTCGCTGTCACCTTTGGCTCAGTTTATGGCACAGAAATAGCACAGAGGGAGAGGTGAATTAATATTGGATACTCTAGAAAAGGAAAATGTAAAATGATGTCTTAGAGAAATGAAAATAATAAAAAAAGGTATCCTTGTTTAGCTCCAGTTGATATTCTGCTGAGGCTGGGAGGGGTTACAGGTTTAGCAGAGGGAATGAGTTCTTTCCCTTGTTAAACCAAAATTCTTCCATTTTTTGGCTTCAAGGCAGGCTAATAAATTTTGCAAGAAAAAGCTGCACCGCAATTCTACCTAAATAGTTGGTCTTTGTGATGTATAAAGGTAGGAGAAGCATTATTTTTGTTCAGATATTTATCATGCTTTGTTGACCTTGTGAAAACATTTGGATCTGATGGAGGTACCTGGCAGATCACAGTGACCCATGTCTCTGATGTACTTTATAGGCCACCGGTGTTGAAGTGAGCGAAGTGAGGGCTCATTTGGAAAGAGGTTTCCAGGCATTACAGATAATTAAGTTGAAAATCAGCTCTAACAATTTGCAGGAGTGAGTGTGGCCTGAAGCCCTTGGGGTTTAGAGCTTGGGAACCCAGCAGTACTTCCTTGCTTCTGCACAGGCATACAGCACGACCATTGGCAAGCTGTCTGATCTAGATTTTTAAAGATATATAGGTAGGCAGAGGTGGTAAAGGCTCTTAATGGGATTTTCAGAATCACATTAGTGTCTAATTCCTATTCAAAATCTGACTCCTTAGCTTGTCTGAACTGGATTCAGCCCGTGCTATGTTTTATTCAGCTGCTCTTTAGGACAGAACGGGAGGCGTACGTAGGGCAAGCGTGACTTAGGGGGAATAAACCGAGGTGTGCCTAGACCCCTGCTGAGCTGTGCAGCTGAGCTCCCTTTTATCCTTTCTCTAACTCCGTAATTTCCACCCTCCTTTCTGCAGAATGCCAGAGATTCAACGGAGGAGAGGAAAAGTGACTCCATTTTGCCCAGCCTAACAGTGATACATTTGGTGAGTGCTCTAGCAGGTAAATTTTTTTACTATTATTCTAACTTTTGGGGTTTTTAAACTTTATTTTAAATGTGAGATGATGTTTGTTGTGCCTCTGACTGAGAGGATTACCATGCCTCAGGTTAACCATGAGGGTGCTTAGTATGCAAATCCATAGTAGGTCACTGTGCTGAACGGGACTGGTGTGTGGGTTAGCCAAGAGAGAGGGTGTTCCTCGTGTGCACATTAGTGGGGTTTTATCCTAATTAAATCAAATTTTGGGAGGGCACCTAAGCAGTTAGGGGAGGTTAACTGTTCAGTTTTAGCCCTTGTTTCTGGAACTGAGGTTTTCCTAAAGATCTGTAGCTGAAATTTTATTTGGTTGCTTGATTCTCTCCCTTTGGAAGTAAAGGTGCCACTTCCGTGAAGAAACAGTGGTCTCCCTATGGGGATAGGGAGGTCCAGAACAAGTTTGTTCTCCTGAGATTTCCTATGTTAGTCTATGTCATTTTAGTTTATTTTTTAGTGATTTAATTTTGTTTATATAATCTCACTGCCTGGAAGTCTTGGAGCATCTAGGGAACTTGGGAACGCAGGAAAAGTGGTTTTACATACCATGGAAATGTAACCTGATTGTAATAACTGATTTCGCTCATTTGATTATCTGAAACAAATTGACATTCCAGAAAACTTCACAATAGGGCTGGAAGGAGACTCTACAGAAAATATTAAATAAGGGACCTTTAGGCAAGATCCCTTTCTCCTCCTCTCCAACAAGAAGGATTCCTGGTGCCAACCTAAAAGAATCTTTTCTTCTCTCTGAAAAAAGCAGATATTCAGTGGCTAGCAACTTAGACATTGCTATTTGGAAAAACTTGATGCCTTATAGGTAACCTACTTCACTCTCTCTAGTGCTAATGTTGAAACCAGTGTAGCATAGATAAGTTTATAATTAAAAGAAAAAAGGTTCATTATGTTAATTGCCACTGTGACTTGCAGAGGGAATACTAATATGCTATATTAGACCACTAATTAATAATATTTATTCTTTCACCCTACTGATAGTGGGGCATATAATACAATTTTGTGGTATGTATTTATGATCCAATTGTGTTCAGATGTTTGTAAAATTTTAGGAGAATGGCAACTTTATTTTGACTCCAATGTTTGAGACTGCATAATTGTAAAAGAGAGACACTTGTGGGACTGTGTAGCACTAGTTGGAAGCTTGCATCTGACAAACATTAGTGAGATCTTACTTTCCTTTGGGTCCAAGGGAGAACAGTCTCTGTAAGTAGAAAAACATTTTGTGGAGGCTGCAAGAGGAAAGACCAGAAATTCCTCTTCAGTGTTTTCCAAAAATAGCAAGATTTGAATAAGGTTGCATGTTTTAACATGCATTAGAGAAAAATAATTGGCATGACCTAAATTCAGTACACTAGTTGTCTGTGTTACTTGCTGATAGATAATTACTAGCATATTTTTTCATCCACAAGTATGGAAGGGCTGTACATTCCCATCTTCCACACAGGAAATAATTTTATTTATTTAGCTTGAAGTTTGTGCACATCCAAATGCACGCGAAGTATTTGCCTACTGACCTTAGAGTGAATTATTTGTACAAACTCACCCCCTTCCCTGATTTCAATTTGATTTCAAGTGTGCTGCTTGGCCTTGGTTTTGAGTTGCAGTGGTTTTATTTTGTTTTTGTGATGAAGAGAAAAGCTAACCAGACCATCAGACTCAAATAACTTCTTTTCTGAAAGTAGAGGTAACATGGATTGTGCCTGTGGCCTAAGATGCAGAGGATTTCCTAAGATTCTTTGGGATCCCTGGCAGACAAGAATTCACTGTGAAGTGCTTAAAAAAATTGTTTTGTCAACAAAACTGGAGTGTGTTGAAATGTATCAACTAAGGGGATAAGGCATTCAAGGACTAGATGAAGTACATATAATAAGGAATTAATTTTGTGGGAAAAAGGAAGAAACACAAAATATGTGGACTGGTGTTCCATAAAAAGAAGAGCTTAATGGTTTAGGCAGATACAGATTTGAGGGATGGATGTTGAATCTTACCAAATAACCACTGGTTATTTTCCCAAATTTTCTTTACATGTCAGGCTTAAATCTTGAACTTCTAAGAATATTTTAATTCTGAAAAACTTTTGAGGGTGGAAGGGGAATGTTCTCTGAAATTTGTTTTTATTTGGCTATTATCCATTTGACTTATATAACAATATTGTTTAATTGTTTCAATAAGTTGGTGGTTAGAATATCTTTAGAAGGATTATAATGGACTTCAGCATCTATTAAATCATAACATGTTGTAGCAAAGAAGGAAACATTTGATCAACATTCTTTCTTCTGACATTTCCGCATGAGTTTTAATATTCAATGTGTTTATGCTAAAAGTCAGTACATTAAAAAAATTCCTCGAGCATCTGTGCATCACTGAATGCTTTGTTTAGGTCATGCCTTTGGTGGTGTGAGGGCTTGCAAATCTGTGTGGGCATGGAGAGGAATGATTCTATGCCCACATACGAGCTTTTCTGTAAGTTGGGTCTATTTTTGGTATGAAGCAGAGGTACAGAGGGAAAATAAGGATTCAGTTGCAATGTGAAGGCATGTAAAAGCTTTCCTATTGTGGGAAGTGCCTACCAAACTCTTAGAGCAGTTGCATTAGTGTCCATGGGAATATTTGGGGTTTAATTTAGCATGCTAGATTAGGGCCTAATACCTTAATTAAGGCTAACGTTTTTAATAAGTTTCCTGCAAACCCTTTGTGGCTGACAACAGTTGTGGAACAGACATAATATAAAGCCTATCTCTTGGGTTTTCTGTTGTTGGCAGTTTTATGAAAGCTGTCATTCTATTTCAGAGCGATGAAGCTGACCAGCAAACGTAATCTTTAATAGAAGGATCCACAGATCTGACTAGACTTCTTAAAAATATTAATCCAAATAATTTATGCCAGTGATGTTTTGAAATTCTGTGTACCTAGTACATTTAGACAAATGTTTTTATAAAAATTGTGATAACTGTTTCAGAAAAGGCTTTGTTAATTGATAAAACAGCTTTTCCAGATAGAGGCTGCTTAATTCTCTTGTCAGTTCCCACGTTTGGAATTTTCTGCTGTGAGAAGGAGTAAATGAATTGTCTGAAAAAAATCAGAAATTATATGATTAGGATTTTGTACAATTTACAGACAAAGCGATTTCTTTTTTAAACATTTGTATATTAAAGTATTGAACAAAGATTCTTACATTTATTTTTTAAAAAATCCAAAGAAACAAGCACACTCATGCCTAAGTGCTTTCCCCCCTGCTGCACTTGCTCAGAGCCGTCAGTCCTTTCCCGCTGCCATCTCCTATTGTTGTGGTCAAATGACCAAGGAGAAGTGTATACACACTTCCTTTTGTGTCCTGTAGATAGGGGTTCCTAATTGATGACTGCTGCTTTCTTTCTGGCAGAAAGGAAATGAATGGGCAGTAGTGATTATAGCACATCTGTTGTTTTCTGGTGAGCATCCTGTACAGCAGTGAAACTGTCTTGAAGACGACTACCTTTTTTTTTTTTTTGTTTTGGTTGGTTTTTTGTCCTGTTCAGGACTAGTTAGTAGAGAGAGTACAGGTGACAGTATTGTTCCTTGTAGCCAGAGCAGAAAAACAAATTCCACACTGGAAGAAAATAACTTGCTTTTCAAACAAGTGTATTTTACACATGCGCACACACATGCACAGTCTTACAAAATCTTCAAGGATGTGCTATGTATTGCTTGCATTTGAGTTCTGTCTTCACAGTCCTGTCAGCATTGTAGATTTAATACTCCAAAATAAAGCTGGAAGTGGCTTCCTTTGGGAAAGGGAAGAAATAAGATAGCATTCATACCAAGGACCCTAAAGCCATTCACACAGCTTTCACTACAATTTCTAAGATGCCATTTCTAAGTCTGTGATACCCTTGTCCAGCTCCTGCTTGAGCATCTACTGCTTGATGTGTGGCAGCATAGCTCTCAGAAGTGCTGAGGAACAATTGGAGAGCTCTGTAGTGTGCCCCTGCTCTCCCAGAGAGGAGGTTGGGCACATAAGGAGCCTCCTTACTTGGCTTTACAGATGAAAGGGAAAGAAGTGCTGGGGATAGATGAATGGTGAACTACTGGTAAGTGTCTGGCCTGAGAGAAGAATGGGACTTGATGCTGAGGAAGACAAATGTCTGGAGAAATGATTGAGGGAAGCCAATAAAGCAGCTGGATGAAGTAGGTTATGGTAGCTGAGTGTACCACAGCTTGTCCCTTCCATCATGCCAGCCATAATTTTTCCACAACTTTTTCTTTTTAACTCTTGCATTATAAAGATATGAAAGTGATATGCACTCTATGCAAACCCTGAGTGTGTCTTGACCAGTTTGTTTTCTCATGCCATGCAAAGTGCTTGAAAAACCATTAATTGAAAGAGCTCTGTAAGTCTCAATCCTTACCACTTATTTAGTTGTTCTTTGTTCCTTCCTTTCTTTCATCCTGATTAATCGCATCATTTCTTGTAAGTGAGGTGCCAGTACTCTGCTTTTGCACAAACTAAAGACATTGGTACTTAAACTAAGAGCATTTATGTTGGGCTTGGATGCAGCTGGTTAACTAAAGTCAGTGGACTGGGTAGTGCTGCCTGCTTCCTTGGGAGTTTTTAAATGTGTATGGGATAAAATTGGGGGCTTTTTTTCAACCCTTTCTTGTTATTTACAATCTCAAGAGCTGCTCTGTCCCTGTCCTCTTTGGAGGAGATCCCTTAACAAAGGGTATGTTGAGATGTACAACTTTCTATCCATAGGATACTGTTCAGCTGTAAGCTAAACAGGTTTTTCAAATAACAGATGCCTCTGGCCATTAGAGATGGGAGAAGTGAGCAGGAGCATTCTGTGCTGTAGGTGCACACCAACAGGGCTGGACACAAAATTTGTGATACCATAAGTGAATTATGCTGCACTTAGTGTCTGAGGTTAATCTTTTGTCATTCCTTGATCAGAACAAAATTCAGAAGATGAAAAAGCAGGTGACATAATCCCAAATTTAAATTTAAATTGGGTGGGGTTTCCCTCTACCTGTGATAAAGCTGAGGTTTTTTCCCCGAAGACTTATCTAAGAGTAATTTAAGCAACTGAGTATCCTTTTGCTTTCTGAGTGAGATACAGAGACCCTGTTCGTGCCTCTGAAGCCTTTTAAACATTTAGTCTATTCCCATAGGATTTCAGAATTATCTTGCATCTCTTGGCAAGCATTATGGTGTACGTAAATATTAATCATGGCAAAAAGCCAAGTAGTACAGGAAAAACCCACAGAATCATTCAAAATTTATTTGTTCAAATTTTTGTAAATTCCATTTTATGGATCTCTTAATATATTGGGCTTCATAAAAAGGGTGTTATTAAGAAACATAGCATATTGTTAATTTGAGTTTTTTACAATTCTAAGCACTAGATTGATAGATTATGCTGCATCACTTGAATTACTTGTGAGAAACACTTGAATATTTGTGTGACTTAATGTAATCAAATTACTATATAGGAGTTTGCTGAGATGTTTTTATTATGGAATCCTGGCTTTGGGAACAGATGTGACTTCTTTTATCATGAGTTTAAGATGCAATATGAGACTTAGAGCATGACTATAAATTGTTTCGCAAAATTTTCAAAGACAGCTCTTTGAATGCATATGCATTGCTGACAGTACACACAAGCCAAAATCCTATTAAAAATACTTCTTCCATCGAGGCAGATATTCATTAAAGCTTGATACGTAGCTCTTCAGTAAAAGAAACTTCAACAAGACCTTCAACCTCTAAAAGAAAGATTAGCTACTGCTTTTATCAGCACAGACATCACTTTGAAGAAACTGAACATCTGGTTTCCTTATGGGAGAATTATGTTCTGTCCACTTGACCCTTTGTAAAAGTAAATATTTTTATTAGTTATGTTGTGTAGGAATTTAAAAAAATATTTAATACATGAAAAAATCCCCAACCTTTGCATATTTTGCTTCAGTTACAGAAGTGCAGTACATCAAATGATCTTATGTTCTTGATTCATGAGTTTCTATTGTATTAAAAATTATACCAGTATGGAATTTGATAAGAGACATAACTATGACTTTTGTTTTTCTTTGTTTTTCTTTTTATAAGAAAATATTTGTTTTTCTCCCTTGCTCCCTTGACCCCTCCCAGAATTATGTTTGTGAAACCACAGACATTTCAGCCCTCGCTCCTTTCCTTCAGCTGTGGCTGTAAACTGTACTTCCAGGGTAAATTCACCTGGATTATATTTGTTTACTACATAATTTAAACATGCTAAGTTGCTTAGTAAAGATAGTTGTATGTTTTGACTGTGATCAAATAGAGGTTAAGGTTTATTGGAGATGTAGCTTCTAATCCTGTTTTCAAGGACTTAATATCATAGTTTTTGCTTCTTCTAAGTGGAAATAGATTTCTAAGGAAAAATGCCCTCCATGCATCACAGCTTTAAACACAAATTTTGCTTGTTTTGTGCCAGTATGAGAGTGAGTGGATATCTTTTAACATACACAATGCAGCCTTTTAACTAAGGAAAGGCATTGGACTTAATAAAATGTTACACTCGAGAAATGATTTTACAAGTCAAGCCAGGGATTTTTCAGCCAAAAATATTTTGTTGGAAAACAACAATTTATTGAAAACAGTACATTTCACACAAGCAGTTTTCAACAAAACTATCAGCAAGAGAAGTTTTTCAGATACAGGACTGTAAAATAACCTGTTTCAGTTCCATGGAAAAATAACAATGTAACTTAGAACTTTCCAGAGGGATAGTATTCACTTGAGTTTTGTCTCTATTTTTAATTATTTTATTTGAATTCGAGTCTTCAATAATCTCTACCTCTTTCTCACAAGGAACATGGCTATTTTCAAAATCCTACTTTTTATTTTTCCATTAATTTGGAAAGATAGCTTCCTAGTTGGTTCTACTCTGCTGATGTTCATTTTTGCAAATTGTTCCTATGGAAAAGAGTCTTTTGTTGTTTTAATGCAAACTTGCTGACAAATGGCAGACATAACAAGACTCAAGTCATGATTCCCTCTTCCTTTTCATTCCCCATTTGACATGTATCAAAATCTGGTGATTTCAGTGAAGTTAAGACCTACTCCAAATTCTTATAAATTTGATTTATCTCATTTGTTGTTGTTATTGTTATTATGATTGGTCTAAACTGTGTTGCTTATGTAATAGGCACTGTAAGTGCCTGTCTCTTTACTGTATGTGCCAGTCTTGAGGGTTTATTAATCTTCAGGGTGAAATAAAGCCTTTCAAAAGAGTGTGCTCTCAGATTAGACAGCTTTTGATCAAGTGGGTTGCAGGATAATTGAGCAACACTTGTGCCAAATCTGTCTAGGATCTAAACCAAAAATACAGAGGTTTTGTGTTTATTTTGTGTTTATTTTGGGAATAGGTTCATACGGTTGTACGTTTGCCTTGTACAGCAATATTTGTGAAAAATGACATTGAAATGGACTTTAAACAGCACATTATAATATAAAATGTTACTGTGTCTCTGAAGCACATCTGGTAATGCAAGATGTAAAGCTATTAATTTGGTCAGGACAATGAGTTCTTTATGAATTGGGGCTAGCCCATTGAAATGAGTTTGCTCCTGAATTAATGATGATGGAGGGTAGGGAATTTGGAGTAATGACCATCTGCTGTGTTGTTGATGTCCAACAGACTTTGAGGGACAGAGTGACGCCTGTGGTAACATGCTTTGGCAGCTGTTAATATCTGTATTTTTACTAAGCATAGAATAAGGAAACAAAAGATGGATGAACCTATAAAATTTAGGTAATTTTTATGTTAGTGAGAGGAGTGTGTTCCAGGGGTTGAAGCTTACTGTTACTCTCCATTCCTGAGAACAGCTTGATTTGATTTCCCCACTGGCCAAGAGAGATGAGAGGCAAAAAACCCAAATGCTTTTTACTCTGGGGTTTGGAGGAGCCCCACACAAGTGCTGTTGTGCTTCATCTCCTGTGGTGCAACAGTGCATATGTGATAAACTACGACTCCCCAGCTCTGCATCCCTGTTGCTGCTCATTCCATGCACCTAAATTGCTTCCCAAGATGCAGTTTTTCTGACTGAAACATTAATTCGCACCAAGCTCTTT
Source organism: Hylia prasina (assembly GCA_013397195.1). Lineage (NCBI taxonomy): Eukaryota > Metazoa > Chordata > Aves > Passeriformes > Sylviidae > Hylia > Hylia prasina. The sequence continues at coordinate 1,019,732 of VYXD01006147.1, forward strand.
AACAGCCTTTCAACACTGAGAGTGGTGTACATTGCTTGAGATTGTCAAGTCATATTTTGTCTTACCCATACCTTTGAGACATGAATATACTTGAGTATATTCTGCAGGGTAAATAACTGTATAAATGAAGGAGGCATGAAATTCCCCATCACAAGGAATTTCCTTCTCTGCTTTCTTTCCTATCTCTGCTGGATTTTAGTCTTCAGGATGAGTGACACAAAGTTTGGTAGTTGCCTTAACATTCTCTATAGTTGCTTTTGTTAAGTATCCTGGGTTCCTGTTTTCCACATGGGGTAGATGCTAAAATGACTAAACAGTTTTTAAAAAGTTTGGCATTTGTTTTATAACTATGATTCATTGCAGCTTCTTCCCAAACTTTAATAGTTTTTGCTTAAAGTGTATTACAGTTGGCTTTAAAAAGAAAACCTGAAGACCCAAACCACAAAAAATTCCCTCCCATTAAGGATCTACTTTACATTTCATGCTGGTATTAGCCTGGTAATATCACAGGGATGCACAGACTTAAACTTGTGTGTGGAACAGCCAAAAGAGGACTTTTCTTGCTACAGGAGAACTGGGCGACTGCCTCTGAACTCTCCTTGTGCAAAAATCGCTTGCTCTAACACAGTGGAAGGAGGCATCCACCATTTGTTGGTTACAAAGGAGCTGAAAGTTGCAGAGAAAGATTTCTGGAGGTACAGAGACAGAAACTTATGCTCCTTTTTGAAAGGTTTGCAACTGGTCTGTTTTAAAGGTCAGGACTGAAAGGTAGAAGCAGACCCTGCCACTGCCAGTGGCATATGCATAAGGGAAGAGCAGTTCAATTGCATGTAATTATACTTTCTCCTCTGCAGAGAGTGTGGCTGTCTTTCTTTCCTCTCTCCCTGTTCTGCTTTTTATGCCAGCGTATGTTTTTGCTGTGTGTTTTTCTGTCTCTGTCTCCGTTCAGAGTTCTTTAAATCTTTGAAGTGTGTAATAAGACTCAATTAAGAAAAAATTGTTCTAAACTATGTGTCAGCAAAGATTTATGAGCATAGGTGGCCTGAGAGAGGAGTGCTGTAAGGTTACACCTGTGTAAAATTCAGATGGGTCTAGGACTGTTCCCAGACCTGGAAGAAGATGGTCTATGATGGTCATGTTTGCTGGTGTGATGTTGGGAGATGATAGCCTTCTCCACAGACAGCTTCCAGGCATGACTCAGTCCCTTGTGCACGTCAGCCATCCCACTTCAGAGATGGCTTTTATGCACACTGATTTGGAGACTAGAATTATTCATTACCACAGATGTGTTATTCTGTCCCAGCTTGCTTTTGCACCCAGGAGCACTTCTGGGGCACATCTAATGCATTAATTTAAGCGTAGTCTTCGTTTTTCTGATGATGAGACTCTGCAATGTGACCTCAGCATTTATTTAGCATCAGAGAATCTGCAGGCTGGTCCTGAAATCCCATGAGTGTTTTCATTGTGGGAAAGATCAAGGTTCACTTTTTATTTGTGTGAGCACATCTTCTCAGTCAGCATTTCTCTGCAGACTTTTTTAGTTGGGTAAGTTTTCTCTACAGAATTGCTGTTTTTTATTTCAAGGTGAATTTTTGGATTGTTTGTTTTGTAGAGAGAAATGGAGGAGTTTGGAACTGGGAAAGAGGAAATAGAAGAGTTTGGAACTGACTTGGCACTTGTTAAATTGATATGCCTTGGTGGGTGAACAGATAGTGGTGGCCATTGGGGAAAAAGTGATAGTGGCTTGGTGGTATCTCTGGGAATACTGCACAGGCTGTGGGAACAGTGACAGGGTGAGGAGATCGAGTAACTGTCATCGAATTTCAAGTGAGCAAATGCTCCTCCCCCTACTCCTGTTGCATAAATGCAGTAAGGCTCAGAGGGCTATAGAAACTCATTTGCTGATCTGATAGAGTGCTTCCCTGCTTTTTGTGGTAATACACACTCTTTGTGTGTTTGAAATAGAACAGGGACTTTTTCATTTTTTCCTGTAGCCCCACTGAATAGGCTGGCACAATCTCAGAGTGAGGCAGGGCCAGGTGGTTTCCTCACTCTGCTGTGCCTCTTGCTGGGTTCAGTGGGGACCTGGTGTTGTTAGTATGCACTCTGTGTGCCTGTGTTCCTCAGAGGACAAAATGTGGGCTAGGCAGCAAGAATGGAGGAGCTGGGATTTTTATGTACTAAGGATGGTATTACATAACTTGAAACAGCATTATTGGAATACCTCTGTGTTGTTTCAATAGAGCAGTACTTAATATTTGAATGAAACATTAAGGTTTATAAATGGTTAGTTGTGTGTCTTGGCCGTGCTTTAGTTTTGTTCCCCAATTACTAAACTCAGAAGGGTGTTTTGCAGAAAGTTCACATAAGTTATTTCTTCCCTTAAAAGTGGAAGAAAAGGAACTTTCATCTGAATTCACTGGGCTTAGCTCTGAGAATTCAAAAGGCTTTGGAAACTGGCTGAAGCTCTTGGTCCTGACTTGAGTAATATCCCATTGAATATTTACTTTAATCAAGCCTATTTAGAGATTCCTCACACCCTGTCCTTATTTTTGTTGGTTTCCAGTACTAGATCAAATGACCAATGAAATATAAATCTGTTTTCTTAAAAACAGGTTCTTCTGGAGTTGTCAGTAGTATTGCTGTATCTGGATTTTATGTTATTTTAACACAAAATAGGTATTTCTTTGTTTCTGTGTTTGAAAGATAAGTCTTAAGTTATTTTATTTTCTGAGAAGGTGAATGAAGTATCAAAGTGCACAATGGTTTAGATTCCATGCAGTTGTTGAGAATTACTTATAAACGACTGATTGATCAAACCATTTCTCTTAGACTGATGTAGAAAGGAGAAAAACATTCAGCTGAAGGAAATCACCTTTCCAACTATAATACTCATAAGTTATGTTATTTTTTCCCCATTTTTTTTTTCTGAATGGAAGTAGTATTTTGGTCAGGGGCCAGTGAAGCCCCTTAGTAAACATTGTATTGCCAAATATGCATTTAGCAATACAATGTTTACTAAGAAATTTTGCTCTTGTGGGAAAGAATAGTGGGGATAAGAAGCTTTAGATATTTATATAGAAGGAGTTTCCATGTCTAAAGAATACAGCAGTTTAACCCAAAGAAATGTTTATTCAACAGCTTGTCACCTGCTTCTGTCAAAATGGTCATTCAAATTGCTTTGGAAATTCTGGCAGGTTTAAGATTTGGAAATTCTGGCAGATTAAAAATTGGCAGGTTAAACCACCGTGAGTGGTTTTCCTTTTACCAGTTTTAGTCTCCTAGACTCTATACTTGAGTCTATACTCCTAGACACTATACTATGCTGATCATCGGTGAATGAAATAATTTCCTTTCCATTTCTAGTCCTATTTCATCTAATGTTCCTTATTCTTTATAATGAATATATGTAATGACTATGTATATGCATTTGCTCTGTCAGAGATTAAGCATGAATAAAGTAATTCGAAACCGTAGTTTCTCTGGGCTCTGCATATGCACTTCAGTGCCACAAAAACCACTTGGGTTATGCCTGCAGTTACAGAACTCTGAACTGGGGACACACTTTTCAAAGCTGATATACAGCAAGAGGACTCTGGGTTCTCCATCCCAACTAGTTAGAGTGTTCTGTAGATAACTGCAAACTTTGGCTCTAGAAAGCATGTTGTGTGCAAGCCACGCTTCAACAGTTGCACTCTGGAGTGGCTTGATAAACAGTGGAGTGTTTTTACAGGAAATGTCCCAATCTGAGTTATGAGGCCATTCATATGGGTAAATTGCAAGGGAATGTACACAATGCTGTTGGCTTGTCTGTTACTAATTTCCTCTTTTTTAACATGTGTGCACAGTGTGTATATAAATATATATACATATATACATAGATGTATGTATTCCCAAAGTAGGGAGAAGGAAAAGCTGGAGGAATGTGAAGGGGTCCTACAGTCAGCTGCCTGAGCCAGAGCTGGGGGGCTGCCAGGTTTGGCGGTGTTCGGAGCCTGGAATGTGTCAGGGCTCAGAAAGCTTTAACTGTTGACTCTTTTATGTGATTTGCTGTGTTGTTTCCTAATGCTGCATACTCTGTGATGAAAACAAAACCCCAAAATTTTCATTAATGATGCTTCACTGCAGTCAGAAAGTTAGATGGACTTTCTCTCATGGCTGTGGGTAAAAAACCCGCAACAAACATGTTTCAGAGGGCATGCGTAAGTAGCTTTGTTATTCATGGCTGTGCTTTGGCTAGCCACTCAAATGACAATTTCTGGAAAAGCCAACTGAGTATTACTTGGCTAATAATTATAAAGTCCACATCTAAACCTCTAATTTCAGCAGTAATGCTGTACTCAGGCAATTGCAGCTGAAGGAAACACACAAATGGGCTTTGTAGGAGCCCATTCTCCTCATGGTGAATCTGTGTCTGAGTCTTCCCTTGTAAGTGTAACGGTGTCACTGTGTGTTGTGGAGACAAAACTCATGAAAGATCCACATATAAATCAATAATTATCCATTATTCTGGTTTTAAGTAGGCTTCCCCTTCATGAACATTGCCCTTGTCACCTATGCCAAACCAAACATTCCTTTGTATCTCCCCCCACCCTCCCACTTTAACTCTCCAAAAGAGTTCACAGTTGAAGGGGAAAATATCATCCTCTCTTCTTTACTTGGAATTAACATTGTTTAGGAAAATTTTTAAGAAAGTAAATGGACTTTCCGGACAGTGCTGACATTTTTGTCTTTCATCAGTATGGCCTTATTTTGAAGGTTCTGTGGTTTTCTTATACAATGAGGTTTGAAGTTATTTCTTTGAAAATATGCAATGAATCTGAACATATTACAAGTACTTTACAGAAGAGGTGTAGCAGCCTAATGGGAGTTGGTGCATACTAATTTCTCAGCTGTTAGCCAAATTGGAAGAAAAACAGCAGTGCAATTGAGAATAAATTTGTGATTTTAATTTGGCGCAGAGCAGCATTTTGTGGTTTGCTATTTTTTTTTTATTTTTTTTTTTAAGGGGGAGAGCTTTCAGAAATGTGTTTAAGTGCAGAAAAGAAATACCCCTGAAACATCTGACTTTGAATAGCACTTTTCTGTATTTATACTCTTGAAAAACATTGGGCTGTTCTGTACTCTTGGAGTATTTGCTTTTGGATGCACCTTATCTCTGTTAGGTTGTCTGGGTTTACGTTGTATACTGGTTATGTGAGTTGAGGAAGATGTCATTCCCCATCTCAGTGCCTTGACTTTGGCCCTACACAGAGTTAAAATGCATACAGATTTCATTCTTCCCGTAGATAATAGCTTTTTACTGACCTTAAATATAAAGAATTTCTCTGTAAGAGGGCTATAAAGTTTTAATTTAAATGAAACAAGCCCCAGGAAAACCTTCATTATTATCATAGTCCTGTGATTCCAAGAGAAACTACTCTGCGTAATAGATGCAGCCTGATGTCCTTACTAAGTGGATGGCAAGGTTGTTTCCTTTCTTCTGAGGAGTAAGTGTGACAAAGTTAGTGAACTTTAGTTGGGTGTCAAGAAATTTCCTGGAACGGGAGTGAAAAATACAGAAAGGAAGTGTCAGAGGGTGAAATGCGTGCATACATGGTAAGGTTGTTTCTACCATCATTAGATCCAATTCTTTCTAGGTATTGTTAGGTGTTCTGTATTGTTAGGTATATTGTTCTAGGTATTCTTGGTATGTTATCTATGACTGTAATATTTATTCAGCACATAGGACTGGTTTCAAATTAATGTAAGGCTTTGCATATTATAGTTTATTTTCACTGTTATTTGACTTGTTGGCTGTAATTGGATTCCTTGGGCTCCAACAACAGCTTTGCTTCCTCACAGCCTGTTTTGATTTTATTTCTCTTCTACTTGATCCTATGGTGAAATGATGCATTTGCCCATCAGTGGTCTTTTCCAAGATGATGTTTAGTGATACCCCAAGCACAGGCATCAAGTGAAAAGAGGTATCTTTTTAAGTGCTACACAACCTTTCTAATAGAAAAACAATTTGGAGGAGGCTTACAGCCTGTAAAAGCCAGTACCAGGGGTTCTTTACTATATATACCAGATAAAAGTCTGGCAGGGTTTTTTTTGTCTGTTTATTTTGCTTGTTTTTTCTTGTATAAGAGAGAAATGGGAATAAAAGTTGACTGTTAGGATGCTGGCTGAGTTATTGCTGGTTTGCTTGTTTGGTTCTTTTAATATCTGTGAGCCTAGCAGCAGCAGTCCTTGTCTTTAACCAAAAATCTTAAAACTGTAGTTGCTGGGCACCAGAGGCTTGACTATGAAAAAGACTAAAGAGGGACAGAATGTGAAAAAGACTAAAGAAGGACTCTTTGCTTGTGTGCATCTGTCTGATTGTTTATTAGCCAAATCAGCATCTCTCCTAATTGTAGCAAAGTTCAGAGCTTTGAAAGGAATTTGAGTAATTCTGCAATAAACAAAGCTGAAATTCTTTCCTATTCAGTTTCCTTTTCTTAACCATGCGCACTATAAAGCGATCTCTGCTATTGAAGAAGTTTGACAGGTTCACATCCAGCTCTGGAATGTTTTGGAATTTGGTTTTTTCTTCATTTATTAAGCCAGAACTTTTGGCCCAGTAGTGAGGTTTAAGCTCTGTGGCTCACTAGAATAAAATCACAGAATGACTTTGATTGGAGGAGATCTTAAAGATCATCTAGTTCCAACCTCCCTGCTGTGGGCAGAGACACCTTCCACAATACCGGGTTTCTCAGAGCTCCATCTAACCTGGCTTAAACACTTCCAGGATGGGGCATTTGCCACTTTTCAGGGCAACTCCTTCCAGTGCCTCACCACCCACAGTAATACATTAATCTAAACCTATTCCCTTTCAGTTTGAAGTCATTCTCTCTTGTCCTGTCACTATGTACTCCTGTAAAAAAATCCCTTTCCCCTTTCTCCAGCTTTCTCTGAAGAAAGCTTCACATACTGGAAGGCCAAAGTAGGTCCCCCTGAGGCCTTCTCTTCTCCAGGCTGAACAACCCAAATTGTCTCAGCCTTTCCTCCTAGGAGAGGCACTCCATCCCTCTAATCAACTTGATGGCCCTCATCTGGACTTTCTTCAACAAAATACAAGACCTAATGCATTTGTAGTTGTATTTCTCTTGAGAAAGATGCAAGAAGAGGGGATGCTAGTGACCAGTCAAAATACCTAACATAGATTTTAAAAGAAATATTTTAAACTTATTTTTCCCACGAAGTCTGAATAGTTTCCTGGACTGTGCAGTTGGAAGGGTGAATGGTGAGCAAGGTAGAAGTGCAGCTGTAAACACAACGTTCAAAGACTGTATAGAGGGTGACATGTAAAATGACTGTAAATTCTGACAGTGTCGGAGAATTTGTGGAGGGGAAAGTCAGGTAACTGTCTGGCAACTCTCAGGGTTCTGGCCATGGGTTTGACTGTTACCACAATGTGAGGACTTGTACCCTAAAATCCTGTAGTCTCTTTAGTGCTGTGGCTGGTGTATGTGCATATTGCTTTTTGTGCTATTTCTGCACTTGGTATATCCATTACTGAAGAGTCACCAATTAGTGGTGCTGGAGATAAGCTCGTGTAATAAAGAAAATGTTGAACTGTGCATTCTTGTCTGTGTTGAGGCATTTGGTTTATTTTTAAATAGGTTTGTTTCAAATTCAGTTTTCTTTGTGTGGCCCTAATTAGCACTTAACAGTAGAAGTAGTTTTATCTAAAAAATGAAATCAGAAAACAATGTAAGGAAAGCTCGGTTAAAAGATTTTATCTCTATCTTCCTAAGTGTCAATAAAGAACTTTGCTGTTGGTTTTTGCAGAGTAACTACATGTAATGTGTTACATGGGGCTCTTAATTTGCTCGGAAAATGCTTTGCTTTTGTTGAGTAGCAGATTTCTTTGAGTAGATGACAACAGTATTTTGTGATAACGATAGCTGTTCTTGGCAGCTGTGACTTGCTACTGCTGAGTGGTCTCTGCTGAGACTTGTCTCTAAGTCCCTAAATATCTTGGGACTGAACTGCTTATCCTGCTTTTCCTCGGTTTTCATCAGTGTATGTCAAGCATGTCCTGTGCTGAGCCACTTCACCTAAGTCTGTCTGTTTTCCCAAGCTTAGATACAAAAGGAAGTGTCTGAAGTGACAGACATTCCGTATGTAAATGAAGGATAATCTTTTGATGGATTTTTTTTCCTTTGTTCATGTGAGTTTTTTAACTTTAATGAAGACCTGGAAGAGCTGCTGAGATTGACTGCAAGAGAGAAGCAGCATATGTATATAATCTGGAAAATGCCCAGTGCTTTACAAAATAATTCTGTTCATTCTGGTTTTGGGAGTTTTGGAAGAAGCAAAAGGTGCCACAGCGGCTTAGCTGTCAGGCTACCCAACCCCAAATCCAGACTCGAGTGATAAGCACGACAATTCATTAGGGGTTTTAGCCCTCGCCTGACGCGCTGACCGGGAGGGAGAGACGGGTTCTGCTGCGAGCCTTGAGTTTTGTCTTCCCGTGGAGCGGCGAGTGCCACCTGCGGGAGCTCCGCTGGAAGCGGCGCCTCCCGGCTGCGCGGGGCAGCATCCCGGGAAAGCGCCGTCGCGGCTTCCCAGCTCCGCGCAAGGGAGGAGCTGGGCTGTTTTCTGTCTCCTTTCTGTAGCGCAGTGACTCCGTGTCGTCTTGAGCAAAGCTGCTTGTACAGAAGGGAACATGCTAAAAAATATTTTCAAAAATACTCGTTAATGGTTCAGTTTTACAGAAAGAGAAATAGCAATGGTTATTTATACTAAGGAATTTCCTACAAACTGCACTGAGATGATTTGAGTTTGAAAAACAGTGCTTCTGCTGAGCTGAGAAACTACTGTGGTCAGCACAGAGTTAATACATACATGCAGGAAATACATGCATTTCACCAATTAAAGCGGATGTCTTCCTGCTTAGGCTTTGAGCATATGCTTCATAAGCGTACTTGGGGAGTGTCAGTCAAGGTTTTGATCCCTCTTCCTCCTCCCACAAGACCCTGTGGGGAGTTTTCCTCTTTGTTTCACTTGGCCTTGAAGCAGTGTATTCTGTTTTGAGTGAGGAGCCTTGCAACGTGGTTGGACACAGACCAAACTTTGAGTATGGCTCATCTCTTCAAGAAGTTCTAGATGAAGTTTGAAGGAGAAAATATTGTGTCACATTCCCTTCTAGACCCCATATCCGGTGTTACTTTGTAAAAAATATGCTGTCTTGCCTTGCAGACTGAAACATAGTAATTAGCTGCTGAACTTGATCTTTTAGTGGGTTAGGAAAACCATGACCAAAACCTTGGAATAGCACTGGGAAAGGATTCAGAACTATTGGAGAGATGGGAGGAGGGAGAAGACATACACGTAGCAGTTAAGCCACAGAGGAGCCACACTGCTCATTCCTTACATTAGAACATTTATGAAGTTTTTCACATTCAAATATGGTGATTTACAGTAAACCAGAATGAGAGTGACAGAGGGATTCTGTGATTTGGTCTTTGTCTGCTGGCAAAAAGTTAAGTATTTTGGATTGGAGCTGCAGTATGGATGATTAGCTCCAGAAACTGGGCAGAGGATGCTGTAGATTAAATAAGTTTTGAAGTGGGCAGGAGAGAGAATGATGTTACTGTGACTTTCATCAGTGGGCAAATTGTGTAAAGAGGGTTTTGCTCCTTCTTGCCAATACAGATCAGAGGGTCTTGTTTGGATCAGCTCACCTCTTGCTGCATTTGTCTTAAGTGTCACAGTTGCTTCTTTTCTGTGGAAAAGAAAGTGAAAGGATGGTCTGGTTTGGGAATATCAGCATTACATGTAGCGTCTTAACAAAAAAATACCCTAAATCCAAACCCCAAGCTCCAGCAAAACCCCTCAAAGCTGGAACATTTTAGTATGTGTTGATGTGCGGGGGGAAAAGACTGGAAGATTTTTGTGGGACATTGTTGTAGAAGGGAAGCTGTAACTTACACCCACATCCAGAGTGCTGCTGGAAGGGAATGAAAGGAACCATTAGAGTTCTGTGCAATTTTGAAGGAATAATTATGAACTTGAACTAACACTTGAATCTTAAACAGGTACTGCCATATTACTTAGGAAGGCTGAGGGATAGTGGTGAATAGGAGCAGAAATGAGGGCTTGGTTTATGTCCTCATAATTGCCATCCCTTAGGTCAGTGTTATTTAGGGTTTCCTTCAGTGTCACTTCTTGGTTCATGTGAAAGAACTGTGTAACTGTTAGCATGTAAACTTGTTTTTTAGTTTATGTGACCTGGGATCAAAGCTATTCTCATAGGGTTCTGAGCAGCAATGCATCTGCTCCAGAGGGGATTTTGTAGGCAAACAAATGCCAAAAACTAGATCAGGGACAGATGTCCTTACTCTCTAAAAAAGATAATATGCAGTGTTTAACAATCAAATGTCAAAGTCTGAGTGTATTGATGTTAAGTATGAATTTTACCATAGCCATCCTTGGAGTTTGGAGCTGATCCTGAAACTTGGGAATGTGAGAGCTGGTTTTGGGGTTCTGTGAGTTGTTTTGCATTCAGAAAGGCAACATTCAATACCGTTTATCCAAGAAGGGTGGCTGTCTGTGCAGGCTATCTTTGGGCATCCCATTGTCTTTATTTGTTTACAAAACATTTAATGTCAAAAGACCTACTAACATCTATTTTATTTCTATCCCTCTTGCGCTTCTTTTTTTTTTTTTTTTTTTTTTTTTTTTTTTTAATTGCAGCAGGAAGAACTCATCTAGATATGGTTTAAAAATAAACCAGATGGCTTTTCTGTTGACAGCACAGTATGTAAGGTAGAATTTCAGGACTTCAGTTGTTTTACACATACTGATGTATGTATAAAGCACTGACTGTTTAATCTGTAAAACACTGCATTTAAAATTGTAATAAAGCATTGTAAGAGAACATGTATTTTGATTGTGAATAAAGTGATTACAGCAGATTCTTACATTAATGCTGATTGTGCCTGTGGAAGATGGGGGAGAAGTGCAGTGTCTGTCATTGAAAAGTGACTGTATATGACAAGTTTTTGAAGAAATCCAACCAACTTTCTTAAATGTGATCACTTTCATCTATTTGGAACAGATGTAGACTAGGGGCCAGGGGTTTGACACAAAGGAGGAGGTTCAGATTAGATTTTGGTTAGCGATGATCGTTGCTCAACATAAATACATTGTTGGACTCCATAGTTACATCTGCAAACACTCCTATGATGAACAATAGTCTCTTTCAAGTGCCTTGATGCTTTTTGAAAATATAGCAATACATTGCTGAAAGAACAAAAGTAGAACAGAAATCTTCTCTCCAATGAAAATATGCCCATGAAACTTTAAAAGTGAAAATAGTGATGCTTTGATTAACTGTGATTTTGAATAGTTGTAAACCCTTACTGATGGTTTTCTTTTATTTAGGTTTTTCTGCAAAGTACAGTTAATTAAAGAGGCAAGGAATATTTGTCTGTGAAGCACAAGTAATCCATATTCTGTGTGAGCGTGCCTTTTTAAAAGTATTTTTAGCAGACCATGTGCTATAAGTTTGAATGTTTTACTAATTCACGTACAGCACACTATTGGTTTAGATGCTGTATTTAAAGGATCTTATATTTTTCATAATGCTAAAGCTGATTTGCATTTTTGGCAGCCCAGGATTTTAAAGGCAAATCAATCTACTGGAAGGAACAAAAATTTTCTTGAACCAGGACCTCCCAGTATGCCTGTTTGGGTGGCCCTGGCTGATTATGGCCCATGAAAATGCGTGGTCATACATTTGACTGGTTTTGGTTGCTGTTAAAGAGTTTTGCTTAACTGAGAAATGTAAACAGTATAGTTGTGTTTATTCATAAATTATCAATGCATATGTATTTCAAGTTCTCTTACCAGGATTTCTGTTAAAACGTTCTCTAAGCAGTAGGTTGCAGTTTTGACTGATGAATTCAAAAATACAAGGTACCTCATGGACTACTAGAATAGCTGAGCCTGATGTTCAGAGACAATTAAAACTATTTCAGTAATTACATTCAAAGAGTATTTGGAAGGGTCTACCTGGAATGTTTTTATAAGGTGTTTAAAAAATTTGGGATACTACTGCTAATAAGATTGTCTGGATAAATGGAAATTATTTGTATAGGAAGTGAGAAAGCATTATTTCCTTTTACATTTACTGGCAAGCTTGTACCCCAAATGCTGCTTTCCGACTGGATTTTACATGAATACAGCTTGGCCTTGCAGCAGAGAGAGAGATTTAGTTTCCTCACATGATAAATAGTTTTTGTTAGAGATTTCCTTCCTAGATTAAAAGGAGGAAGTTTATAAATAAAGGAATGCTTAATATTGACTTCTGTTTTTTGAATAATTCAAAACTTGGTGTGTTACAGAAAACAACAGCACAGTTCAGTGTTTCTTCTTTTTAAAAACTTTTTTAGTATAGTCTGCAATTTCTAGCAATAGCATTAAACTGGTTTGCATTAGTGAGACAGAAAGGGGGAAAGATATTTTTTAAAATAAATAGATTTGTGTACTTTTTAAAGAAGTCATAAAATACTGTTCTGTACCATGTTACTGGACCTCGGTTTTTAGATATGATGTTTTCAATTGACAGTGAATTGGAAAATGTTGAAGACTGTGTCATGTTTGCACCTGGTTGTACTATTCTGGTATAGCTAATCTCCTGTATGCTTTAGAAAAAGCAGCAACAAATTTCAGACTGTTTCATTATTGAGAACCGTTACAGCCAGTGACAAGAATATTTGGGGAGAAAAATTCTTAATGGAAAGGGTTTTTCTAGCATTGAAACAGTCTGGCCAGGGAAGAGGTGGAAACACCATCTGTGGAGATATTTAAAAGACAGGTAGATGTGGCACTTAGCAACATGGTTTAGGTGTTGACAGTGGACAGTGTTAGTTTAACAGCTGGACTCAGGGATCTTGGAAGTCTGAGAGTTTCTAAACATTGCTCTGAAGATGCACTTTTCTAGGCACAGAGGCTGACTTTCTTTAACCTGTTGTAACTATGTTAAGCCGCCCTTGCTATCACGTTTTTGTAATGCAGAGCTGCTAAACTGGGAAGTCTGTAGAAAACCATTAGTGGGACCATAGTTTTTAAAATTGGCATGGATTATCCAGGTGAGTTCTTGAAGCAGAGTTGTAGCAGTGGCAGGTTTGAACCTGTTCAATAAATACCTTGGTTTGTGTGCAGTAATTGGATGATCCAGCTTGCAAGTTACCATTCCATTATTAAAAATGACAAGGTCATTCAACGCCCATTTGAATCCCACTTGGTTTTGTACTGGGAATGATAGGTCATGCTCCATAGCACAGGATAAGCACAGGAACTCCATTAAATTCGGATAAATGACATTTGGGGCGTGTCTTACTTGCAGGAAAATTGCTTTCTGGTTTAGAGTTTTGATAACACAAAAGCAAGGCTATCACTTCCTGAGAAGGCCAAGTAGAAAAGGCTGGCCTGCTTTAGACAAGAAGAAGATTGACTTGTGTAGATAAAAATCAGGGCAGAAGAGACAAGAAAAAAAAGTCTTTTTTCTTGCTTGTATTTAGCACCTCTACAAAATGCCGGTAAAGAAGCCCAAAATTATTTCTGAGATTACTGATTTTAATTTTTTTTTTTTGTCATTAACATGTCAGTGAGTGACTCTCAGTATTTTCATGGTGAAGTTTACTTAACATATTTATTTCAAGTCTATGCAACTCCATTCAACCAAAACCAGGAAACAAATATGTGGATATCCATATTTTTTTCCATTTTAAACATATTGTTTCCTGAATAAGTGATATGAAGTGATTTATTTAAAATCTAAAATTTAAAGAAAACATTTTTTGTATTTTAAAATTAATCAGAGAAAGTAAATATAGTATTTGTTGATTAAATTTGTTTCAAATACATTGTGTTATTAACTGGTTTCTATCAACTATACTAGTAAATCACTGGATAACTGGAATTTGATTTATAAACTGGTGTAATGTTCAGAGAATATGTAATGCATCATTGAATGCAGAGGGTTAGACGTGAGCTTGCCAAGTTTTAGAATTAGTTGGTGTATTTATTCTAGCCAACTGCTTAGTGATGATAAGCATAGATAATTAAATTTGAGTAATCTGTTTGAAGAACAAATTTATTTTTTAATTGTCTTCTGGAGAATGGGTTCTGTTTTACAGCAGATTTTTAAAGGAGTTTGGAGACCTCTAGGTGTTTATAGTTGTTTAGACCTCTGTTGTGGGCACACTTGTTTCTTCAGTTAGTGGCACTGTCCAGCTGTGGTTTATGAACTCATAAATCCAGACCTTCAAGTGGATAAGCATTATAACTATTAATTTGGGGGAGTTAGAGAAGATGTTTAGCTAGCTCACAGTCTTCAGTATATGTACTGTTGTGTGGATGAAACATTTATGTTAAGGACAAAGTAACTCCTGAGTAAGACGTGGTGGATTTTATCTTGAGTAGAGATGAATTAGCTGATCTGGAAAAACCATGTGTAGTAGAATTTCCATCAGCTAGGTAGAAATTAATTTCTACCCTAAGATGTGCTAGTGGTTTGTAGCCTTGCGTGTGTCTAATGTTTCTAAGTAGTTTACATATTTGTGAATTAAATATGACAAATATACTTGCCCTGGATCACACACCTGAAATACTATTTTATGATTTAAACAGCTTAAGAAATCCTATAAATTTTGTGTAGTTTGGTTGTAATGTAAACCTAAGCTCTTTATTGGACACTGGGGCAGAAATCTTTTCATTTTATGTCTGAGAATAGGATTCAAAACAAGCTATATGAATTTGGAAGTAAAGTAATTTAGGAAGGGAGGAAAAAAGGGCCATTTATTTGAGTTCAGTCTCAGTTCTGCTGCAGGGTTATCCAGGGAGGTCTCCCATAACTGGGTCTGATGGCTGTCTTGAAAACTGCATGCCAAATCATCTCTTTGCCTCAGTGTTGTTAGAAAGTAGATGATTCCTTCATTAGGAATTAAGGCTGTACTGTGAATACTTTCACTGCTGTGCGCTGTGAACAGTGCTGCACACACAGCACTGAGCTGTGTGAATTGTCAGCTGAGGTAAAGTTGCTGTCCTGCTTGGCACACAGACTCCTTCAGACAGAGAATCATCCTTGTTCTGATTTGTCTTGTCTTGGTGCATCCTGTCTGATCTTGGGGCTTTCACTATGTAAAATGGAGTGTCAGCATTGCTGGTGATAGGAAAATATTCAAAGGTGCTAGAAAGGAGGATACAAAAGCCAGTGTGTGGTGGCCACATGTTGACCATTGGCCAGTACCACAGAGGGTACATAAGGTTGCTGTAAGAGGAGATGTGTTCACTGCCTTCCTGAGAAGCCTTTTCTTCTCTGCCCACTGCTGTGCTGGAAGAAATATTGGTGCTCTACAGTGTAGTAAAGCTTTAAGTTAGTGGGATTTTCTGTTTGATGCAGGCTGGTGTGACCCTCTGGATGGTCACTCCATGGTTAACTTCAGCAGTACCTGAGTGTAAGCAGCTCTTCCATCCCAGTTCATGGACCTCTCACTAGAAATCAGCTGAGGCAGAAAAATGTATGAAATCAAAGACAGAAGTTCACCAGATGTATTTAGTGCTTTCAGAGAGAGTCCTTTTGTGCCTGCCTACCTGGTAGTACACCCAACTGAATGGTATTGCAGTTAATCCTGAGAGAGTTTTGTCTGTTTACACTTCTTACACACAAACACAGAAGTGATGAAAGCTGAAAACCCATCCTTCAAGGGGCCGTGGAGCAGGGGAGTGCCTTACTGAAATGTGCTGGTTTTGATGGAGAACTCTTTCTTTGCTTTGTGTCCATTAGGTTTTGCTAAGTCTGTGTCTGCAGAGATGCCAGATAAAACTCCAGGTGCTACAGAGCCTGTGCCCAGAAGTGAAGGTTAGTAGTTTTCTTCCATTTTTTAACTATTGGGGGGGAAAAAAAGCAGCATTGCGATTCCGTGAAGAATTTTTTTAAGTTAAAAACTGAGTTTCCCTTACTGGCCTTACATTTAAGGGACAGCTGAAGTAATATTATATGTACATGTTTATCTAGATAGCAGGAAATTTTCACTTCTTTTTGAGTAACCTCTCTATCCCCCCCTAGCCCATCATCCCTACCATCCAATCATCCAGTATTAAATATATAATAATGGGGAAGGACCAGAGCACTTCTAGGATTTCAGCACTGGAGAAGATGTTTTGTCCCATTTACTAAAGAGATCTTGTTAACTGAAGCCAGCTTTTTTGTATGGGATACTTGAATCTCACAGAACCAAAGCTGACATTTAAGATGTGGGTTGATTGATACAAGGAGGAATCGTCTATGTGATTTTCAGTAAATTTCAGTGGAATCTTGAAATGTTTGGTCAGATCATTTTGTTTGGTCTAAAGGTCTATTAATTTTAAATTCCCACATCCAAAGGTTTGGAACTTGGTTTCAAGGAAAATTCATTCTTTGAAAACAATTGTAACCCTTCTAATTTAATTCCTTTCCCAGAGTCCCTGCTGAATGTGTCATTAAAATATTTTTATAAAAATTTGCTCTTTCATGTGAAGATTGTGAGGTGTTTCTGACAGTATTGTGTCAAAATTATAGTAGCTCTTGTATATCCTTGTTTTCTAGATAATTGCTGTCCTCACACAGGGGCTATATTAATTAAAATGTGTGGTTTAGTTTGACTAAAGCTTACAGCTCAGGCTTGTTTATTCTATGCCTCAAGACAGACATCTCAAAATTTAGTTTTAAATATTTTAGTGGATTTTGAACCTCAGTTTTGGCATTTGAAAGGCATGGAGGATCATGCTGCAATAATAATTTCAAGAACTGCATCAATAATAGTAGAGAAAGGCATTTCTCTTCATGTAAAAGGTATTCAATTATGCTTGACTGCAGAAGGCCTTTTTAAAATTTACTGTAAAGCTTAACATGTGACTGGGAGAACTCTCAACACAAGAGGAGACTCAATTATGGTTAGTCTTTTTAAGACTGAGCTCTCTCTGATTCACATGTTGTGTGTCATCCTTATGAATAAATACTTATGTTAAAAGCATTGGAGTGAAAGAAAAACCTACAATAAAATATAGCTAACTAAAATGATGAGATTATTCTGAATCTTCATTTTCAAATTGCAGTTATTGTATTTTGTTGCGATACGAACTCATGGAAAGTTATTCTAGAGTCTATAATAGACTTGCTCAGTTGGTTAGGGCAGGATGCTGATAATGCCAAGGTCAGCTTTCATCCCTGTGTGGGCCATTGACATAAGTGATACTTGTGGGTCCCTTCCAAATCAGAATATTTTATGTGATTCTGTGCGTGTGCTTCAACAAATGCAATGTTTATTAAAACAAAACCTAGTTTAATCTGGAGGATTTGTTTTTAATTGCGCTTTAAGAAGTAATTTTTAGATGTTAAAAAAAAAGTGAGCTAATGAGTAATAATGAATCTGCACTTAAAAGACCTGTTTTTATGTCTTGATGAAAATACTCTACTATAGATAAAACATTCTAATGATACAAAATCATGAGTGCTGGAAGTTAATGAGAGTTTGTGTTGGTTTATTGTAATAAATACATTCAAAGATGTTATGATAATGTTTACTGAAAAAAATAGTCAGACATATATACCAGTGACTACAGCAGCATGGATTTACAAGATAAACTTCCATAGTTAATCTTTGATCATATACATCTCTATTTGCTTAGTATTTATACAGCTAACTGGTGTGTAGAAATGTTTCTGGTACGACTGAGTCAGGATTGAGAAGTGGGTGTTTCATTTCTCGTGATTAAAATACCAATGCTCTTTATGTGCATAAACATTTATGTGAACTTTTGCAATTATTTCCAGAAATCATATCATCTTGTTACGACTTGGTTTTTTTTTTTCCAAAGAAATATTCTTGCAGTCGTTGGTTAAAAGAAAATAAATAGGTGTATTTGTTGCTACAAATTTCTAACAATTAACCTCTTTTATGTTCATCGGGGTCAAGTTGGGTTGAGCAAAGTGTTGGCAAGTAACTGATTATCTGGAAACTTTGAAAAAGCCAGTGTTGCTTTAACCTAGCAGTGCCCCTCCCTGCCCCTGACCCTCTGCTCCATATACTCCAGTTAAGCCATGCAGCACACAGGAGCAGACCATTGAGAATGGAGTTTCCTGTAATTAAGTTACTGTAACTTAGTCCTTGACTGGAGGGTCCCCAGTGGGTGGGCAGACTGTTTGCTTTTCTGCCACCTCTTCTGTCAAACCTTTTAGAGTCAACAGTTGTATTTATAAATGTCAATGCTAGCTTTGTGCTATCAGGAGAAAAAACCCAGGACCTGGTGATTCGGTTGTTGGAAAGGTGGAAGTGTGTGCAAATCACACAGGGAAATATATTTTTCAAGAAGCTTGTCTAGCTATCAAGGAGTGGTAGACAAACAAATTAAAACAAAAAACTTCTACCATGATCCACGTATAACTATTTCTTAACTGTTTTCTTTTGGCAAAGCTATTATATTCTATTTACAATGGATGCATTTAGAACAATGTACTATGTCAATACCAGGAAGTGGATTGAGTGTATTTCTGTTTTAGCTTGCAGAGGAATTAGCATTTGTTCTGCTTGTGTTTGCTGAAAAGTCACTCTTAAACTTCTAGTATAGCTAACCACTGGAAATAAGGCTGTGACAGAGTACCCCACCCACTGCACAAATTCCTCCTCTCTCCTTTAGAGAGGCCGCTGTGATTCACAGTGGCTGCTCATGATGGTATCTGGAACTGAGGAGTTACTTATTGGCAAAAATTTAGGGGGATGATTGTCAAGTTCTTTCATTACAAATTATCTGTTCTATAGGATTAAAATTTTTTCTAGCTTAACAAAATTTTGATGATGCTGAATATTTTTTCATAAAACACAAGTGTCTGGATAGTGGATTAATTTTTTGTCATGATGTCTGTGAATAGCTGTACATAGCTAGGCTTGCTTCAAAGAAACCAGTTGAGGTCTGCCTTAGTATCTATTTGGGAGATTCCAGACTCAAAGGTTTTGGGATATCAGTCAAGTGTTACCTTAGCAGTAGCTTTATGCAAAACGCTTAGAAAATGTATATGGATGTGGGAACCTTTATTCAGTTTCTCCAGTCAGCTTGACTGGTTGTTTTTCTGTGCCTTAAAAGTAGGAATATTTGAAGAAGACATGAGGAAGTTAAACTCCCACAAAGTCTTCTTCCTTTCTCTCTTCCCACACCAACTTTTTCATTAAGTGAGAAGCATGACTTCCCACAGCTGGATCCTCTCTTACTGACTTCATGGTTCACACTTGCATCCTGAAGGAAACGAATGTTACACCTGGACTTTATAAATAGCCACTGACAAATCCCTGTGGACAACAAGCTGATGTCATTGTAAAATATCCTACAGCAACAAGCAGAGGTTTTCCTTGCATTGTGTACCTGATGGCACTAGTGGGAGCCTGCCAGCTGTTTCTGTTGCTGCTTGTGATAAGTCTGGTTGTGTTTTGTAACTCCTCTGACACAGGTTTGTGTGCTATTTCTGCTGTAATGTGCAACACTGCACAGGGAAAATGTGCAAGCGCAGCCCAATGGATCGTACACTTCAAATGCAGTGAAGAAAATAGCATGAGTAGTCCTACCTCCAAATTTTGCTGAGGGTGATTATTTCATGGCAGGAATGCCATGAAATAGGCATTGTGAGGCTGTGTGCTGCCTTTTGTTCCAGTGCTGTGAGGGGTTTCAGTGCATCATGTTCATGGAGAAAGTTGTTGTTACACTTTATTATTACTTCACCCCTTTCAAAGAAACACAGAAGTAGATGGGAAAATGAAGCATCTTATCTAAAGCTTTTTCAGAGCTTATGTGCATATGAAGTTATAGGCAACTATGGTGATAGTGCACTTGCAGGCTTAATGGAACATCACTGCGTTGCTGGGCACAAAAAAAATCTGTATGCTGACAGTGAGTGTGTGAGACGGAACATAAAAGGCCTTGGCAATTTATGCAGAAAGTGGTGGACATTGTGGACTTCCCTGCAAAAGGATATTGTGAATTTTGAAAAACCATGAGTTGAAGGGGAGACCAGAGAAGACAGCTCCAAATAAATAAGCCACTGTAAACTGAGGAAAGGCCTTTAGCTGAAAATGGTTGGAAACTACAAAAATGATGGGGAAAACATAATACATGCTTTTTATATTCTCACTGTCCGCAGTAATTTAATCTTCCTGTGCCAGGTTATTATTCCTTAGTTACTATTCATAGCCTCATTTTGCAGCAGCTTTTAATGCCTCCAAAATCATATCTTGATGGAGGAGGAAGTCTCTGTATAAAGACAATATCTGAAATTCTTAACCCTAGTGTTTATAAAAGTAGGTGATGAAGCCTAAGTAGATTTGAAATCTGATTGGAAATGGGAGAAATGAGAAGTGGAAGGGTGATGAAATTGGATATTTTGTTCTGACTCCTCCCTAAATTGTTGGCTTCCCTATGCACCCTGAAGAGGGGAGGCGCATCTTCCTTTGAAAAAGGGGTTGTAGACTGTTGTCATAAGGCATAATGACTCTTGTCATAACTCTTGACATCTGGGCAAACCTCCATTCCCCAGAAGTTGAGCCCTCGACAGCCGAAGCAAGCTGCTTTGCTGCAGGCAGTCTGTGTGCAGCCCCTGTGGTGTGCAGCACAGCTCATGTTCTCTGCTAGTGCATGGGGCATCAAACCACAGCCTTGAAGCAACTGGCTCTTATCCTCAAAGCACTTTGATGAACTGCCTTGGTCACTGAGCTGCTCTGGCTGGGTCCCACTTCCTTTCTCAGTCGTTGACAAGCTGAAACTGGACGGGCTTCTAAACCTGCTCAGCTCAGTGAGGAGGAGGAAGAGGAGGAAGATGAAGAGGAGGAGGATGTGGATGTCTTGATCTAGAGCAGTGAAGGGCCGTGAGAGGTAGACTGTTCTGGACGTTGTGAAATGTTTGAGTATGGTAAAGCCTGCTCCTGATCAGAAGTGAAGATGCAGTTGCTGCAATGTAATGGCGATTAAGTCACTGATTAAAAAGGTTGGGCCATTAACAAGTAGAATAACTTGTTCTTCAAATGCCAGGCACTTTCCCTGGTGTCCTGACTGCCTGGTATCCTGCCAAAGATCAGTGTTCCAGTCATCCACGAATTACAAAAAGTTTATGTGGCCTGAACTGCTTAAACTTGAGGTTTGGAAAATTATGGAGGGTTTTTTTTAATACCAGTGATCCCATTTTCAAAGAATTACTTTTGTTTTTCTGTTTCAATGGCTTAACTAGTTCTTAGTTCTCAAGCAATTAAGAAGTGTAGCACTTGAGTTTGATGCATTTTTTGCTTTTGTTTCACACACAATGTGCACATATTAAATAACCAATTTGGGGTAATTTGAAATAGGGAAGCTAAATATGGCTTGCATGAAGCAGTCAAATGTGATAGATCTTGATGAAAAACAGGAAGTTTCTTTAAAGTCCTTCTAGATCCTAATGTTATTAATTTATTTCTAAATTGATCTTTCAAATCAAGAGAAATCTAAAACAATTCAAACATTTCTGGAGGAGCAAAGGTCCCGTGCCAGAGTAAAGAAGGAAGTGGCATACTAATTTTCTGTGTATTGAAGTATAAAGATTCCTTTTCCTATCAGGAATGATAAACAGTGTCTAATTATTGAATTTATTAATTATTTTGAGCTTAGCTGTATATAAAATGCTTGGAAAAAATATCATTTGAACACTCCTTAAATATTTTTTTTAAAATTTTTGTGTTACGTTTAGCATCTGTCTTGCTTACCACCTCAAATTATGCTGCTGATCCTAAAAAAAGCTAAACGTGTTTAAATTATCTTTTAATGTTTAAATTATCTTTTGCTGTTTAAAAATAATTTGAGTACCATAATAGTTTTTGCAGAAGGCCCCAACCAGAAGTTACACTCTAATACTAGAGTCTTAGCTGTGTATGACCTGGAATAAAAATATAAATGTACTATTCTCTGATTACAAATGTTAGCAGTATGCTTTGCATCTGCTCTTTCTAGATTGGGATTG
>VYXD01006148.1:0-27069 GCA_013397195.1 Hylia prasina
AAATATAAATATAAATATATAAAGACAATGTAGGACCAATGAGCAAACAATAACAAAAAGAAGTGGGTTTCTTTTGAGTGGGTTGCCATACATTTTAACCTAACAGTGCTTACTAAACTAGCATCCTTATAAATTTTACAGGCATGGCTTCCCTCATAATCCATCATATTCAGCTCTGAGATCCATCTCCCATCTGCTGTTTTTCAGAACAGTCTTCAGTCTGTAACAAGTAGATGGTTCTTGCCTACTAATTCCCACTTTTCAATCAACACAGTATGAGATCATTTTTTAAGAGAGAGCATGCATGAGCAAGAGCAACTTGATTACAACAGAATGATATTTTGTTTGTTTATTCAAATTATCTTCCCCATCTTCCCCATCTTCCCCCTCCCACATCACATCAGCACTAGAATTTTTCCCTGGGAGCAGCAGATATCAATTTGATCAGCAAAATGACTGACTAAAGATTTACTGCAAAACACAGAACAATATGAAGAGCAGTAAAAGATGTTTCTCTGGTTCATCCACCACCTCATGACCATGCTCATGACGATAGATGCACCTATGCTGACATATAATTTATCTCCCTGGTTCATTCCCTGGTCCTGGTGCCCTTGTCAGCCGTACCACATGTGCATCACCATGTGCTTGGATTCTCTTCTGAAGGAGACCGACTACTTCTCTCCGTGGAAAAGCCAAGGATGTGGATGGACTGCCCTGAGGATGTCACAGCAAGGATGGGACTAGACCAATAGTGGCTTCTCCTGTCCTCCACCATCCCAACCAGCCTCTTGTCCTCAGACAGCCTCGGTGTGCCCAACCACCCACAGCATGCAGCATACCTTTGGCATAATACTATAAAAACACCAGTCTTGCAGGCAGCAAAGCAACCTTCACATTACTTCAGATACTTTGAACTGAAGCCACAAAAATATAATTATGATCTTAGAGCCATGGGGGCATCAGACCCAGGTCAAACACAAACAGTTCACTCCAGAGGCGAAAGAGGCTTATGCATCTCTACGGATCACTCCTTTGGGCAGATCCTTTAGCAGTGCAGACTATTTTAAACACGGGTTTTTTTACTGTGCATTATTTGCGTTGCTGTCATTACAGCCTTAATATATTTTGAGCATTTCAAACAGCCTGCTCTGGGCTGAAGTTTTCCATACAAAGTACTGCTTATTATCCTTTTTGTCATCTTTTCCACAGAACCAGTATGTGGACTCCCTGAACAGTCTGCAGCAAGCTACTTACCACATTTGTATCACCTCTTCCCACTGCCTCAGCAGTCCCATTTCTGTGTCCCTGGTTATAGAAGAGCCATCTTCAGCTCTTATACAAAGTAGCTGCTACACTGGGACACCTCTTGCACATACCCACCTACCCACAGAGAGTTTCAAGGGGTGGAAATCTGGAGCAGACACACAGGTCTTGGAAGGGACGTATGCTTGGGGGGCATGTACTGCATGTCCTTCTGTTGTGGGAGTGACTGGATGTGTGTGATTTTTATAGGGAAACTGAGCATTTCAAACTTCTCCCAGGCCTTGGGACTGATGAATGGCTCTGAGCTCCCCCTTGGGCATGACACTGAGAAGTGGTGGGGAAGCACACACCCTCTTGTGCCAGCACCCTGCCATCTAATGGCCAGGCTTCAGATCACAGGTGAATCAAGTTTTACCTTTCTGCCTCCACCGTTCTAGATCCCTGAGATAGAAAAGTCTGTTTAAACTACCTTAGGTCACATCTTGTCAGCACAGAAGTATTCCTACTGGGTTACTTCGAGGTGTTTTGTCATATGTGTTAATAACAGGGTTAATACCTCACCTAAAAGTATCCTTTGTTATAGTTACGCCACTCTGCCTTACTAATTCAGCCTAAATAATTCCTTCCTTTGTTTGGTAAATTCACACCATTTAAATACTTGCAGGCTTCAGCTGTATCTCTCACTCACAATCATTATTTAGCATCATCTTCCCTTTTGTAAAGGAATTCCCATGTTCTTCTCTCTGTTTCCTCCTGACAAGACCTCTCCAGCAAAGATGTATCCAGAGCTGGACACAATGTCCCTGCTCGACTCACACAGAAAACCACGAAGAGCAGGTCTGCTGCCTCCTTGCTTTGTTCCACGATACAATTGTTCACACAAAGACTGCACAGAGCTTTTCTGAGCCACTCTAATACCACAAACTTGTCGTGCTTGTTGTCCGCTTCCATTCCTGCATATATTTGTTTTCTCTTTCTACCGTCTTCCCAGTACAATATATTAATTTCAGGTTATTAAATGTATTTGTTTGCATTTGGCAGTTTGTTGAAGCTCTGAGCAACTGCCCATGCGATGAAATGGCTCCAAGCTTCTGTCTTTCCTGCACTTCAAACAGAATGCAGCTGGAAATACTACAGTCATTAGGCCTTCAAAACATGTTTTTCTGAGTGCTAACACAGACAGTGCTGCTCTGTAGCCAAATCTTTAATACAGTGAATCCAAGCGGCTTCTGGTTTCTTATTCCAAGTGATCTTCTTCCATTTTACAAAATCAAAAAGCCCCTCTGGCATAGAAAATACTGCAATTATTAATTATGTTTAAAGTTAACTTGTTTAGCACCTCTATTATCTAGGAAAAAAACCCAATGAAGACACTTCAGAAAGATGGATTACAAAATCCAACAAGAAAGTTGAATTACAAGGTTATCTGCTAGATAATCTGGAAATTTAGTGAATAATGGAGTTAGCTGCCCACAAACCCTGCCATTATATAACTAGTTAAAATATTCATGAATAGTAGCATAGAGCTTGATCTATACCAGGCTTGTGCCAGATGCTCATCACCCTTTCACTATTTTGCCTCCTGATGTTCTCAGCTATGGAATTAACTGTAATAGATTTAATTTTGTATCTTGCTGTCTTACGTATCTTTATCTTCACAGCAACTCACTTTTTCCCTTCTTATATCTACAAACCAGGTTATTATCTCTGTATTGATGTTCTTATGAGGAGATGCATGATAAATTTCAGTTAATGCCTACCACAAACAATCACTTCTCTCTAGTTGTATTTCTAGCCCTCATCTGCATAGGGAAAAAACACAATCTAACAACAAACAAAAATTTGGTTTGGTACAAAAATAACCAGACTATGTACTGATGCACTTTCTAAAACCTCATTTCAAAGGAAGAATACAATTTGTCGTTTCATCACTTGGAGACTATTCATATTATTGAAGTCCTTTTTTAATTCTTTAATTTGAAGACCATTAACAAATTTTATCAGTTACTACTTTTTGTGAAACTGTACTCCCTGTGCTGACAGTGATGCTTAAAAAAATCCCAAAACTTAGTACAACATTAATATAAGATGTACTCCTTTAAGCATTTTTTCCTTCTCCCCCCCCTTTTTTTTTTAATTCAGAGCAGAAAAGCTCATTATTATCATCCAGCCACTGGGTGGCACCTCTACATAGATACCAGGTGTGCCCCAAGAAACCCACGATGACTTCAATAATCACTCCATTCCTCCCACAGCCAAGTGCTGACATTACATCAGTTCCATGTACACAGCCATGTCTGGGAGACAGCTAAAATTGGTTACTAAAAATTGGCTTTGTAAAATATTCCTGGAATTTTCTGCTGTAATTTTTCAACTCCTAACTTTTGGGGAAAATGAATCTGTATAGAGAAACCTGTCAGGGGAAACCTGATTCCTTGAATATGTGTAAGTATGGGCAACTGTTGATAGCATATGAGAATGTTTTGACAGATGTGCCAGAGCAAATATACAATGAACTTTGTTGCTTTGTAGTAATATAAAACAAATCATGTCCAATATTACAGTAGTATTACAGCAAGCCCAAGCAAATTTAAATTCCAGTTTTGGTGGGCAATGGACTAATAAGATCCTTGCCCCTAGGTCAGTTGTAACTACACTGCACTAGACTATGTCAATGAGTGAAAAGCTCATCTTGATATTTATACTCTGGCCTAGCTTTAAAGCATTGTATAAACAATAATCATCACACTGAGTTACCTAACACAGGTAATATCTCATTTCATACAGCAAGAAGCTCAAAGAACCAGATGAAGCTGTTTGACTGAGGAGACAAAAAGCCAGCATCACTCATTTCTTTAAACACATGATGCTTGTCTTCCTTTGTTCATATTGACTCACCATGACTTGAGGAACAGAAACATCATGTTACTGCATCATTTTCCTGCTTTCTGTAGCTACATTGGGAGATACAGAAAGGTGTTTACCAATCCAGGGACATGAAAATGCTTTTGAACATACAGACTCACACTTGCAGAATTTCTCCACCTGCTCTTTTATGTGAGTTTTAGCATTTTGGTTCAAAGTGACAGTTGAAAAAAGTCAGCAAAGTTTGTGCTCTTTAAAGTTTGTTGTGAGCATTTAGTAATCTGTCTTGGACTAAAGTTCCACTCTAGTGGAAACAAAGTGGAACTTAGAGTAAGTCCAATTCATCTGGACAATTCTAAACACAGTGCAATTCCAGCAACAAGTAGGAAAGTCTTTAATTCTTGGGAAGAAGGTTTCTGCCCACAAGAAGGGATAAACCAGGTTTGCATACAGCAAAATAAGCCTCTCAACTTCCCACTGTCCAAAGGCAGGAAAGGCTGTGCAGGATGGGTACAGAGGCAGCAGGGAGGGAGGGATGCACTGTTACACACACCTGGGGGCTGGGTCTTGTGTTGGGGACAGCACTTGTCACACGGAAATGAATGACCACAGGCTGCAGCTGGGGACTGCAGATCACAGGAAGGTCCCGTCCAGCACGAGATCCCAGAAGATTACACAGCCTTTTCAGCAGTCTAATGCTCTCCCCTGCTCCAGCCTCTCCTGCACCCATTGGGCCAGTGAGGAGACTCTGTGCAGGTCCCTGAGCCCAGCATGAGGGTGAGCCCCTGGCAGCACAGCCTGAGAGTGAAGAAAGGGCCAAATGAATGAGATGCAACTAGGACTTGTGAGGTTTGGCTGGTGCTGCATAAACTCGTCCATTTATCTATGCATCAAAATCTTCATAAACCACACCCTACAGTTTCAGCAAAGGAACTCACCTAAAATGAGTTGATTTCATGAGCTAAATTAGCCCACTGTCTAGTACAAAGACAAGCATCTCGTGTGGTACCAGCATTCCATATTTGCATCAATTATGCTGAGCCCAACTGAAACTCAGACTTTTGGCAACAAGGCACTGAGCCACTTTTTGCTCACAAAATAACACAGTGGCTTACATTCAATGGAGATTTGTGATTACAAATTGCATTGATGTAGATTTATTATGTCACTTCTGAATATCAACAGCCCAAATACCTAGGTAACCTACAGTTACAAACATGCTGCAGAAAAAAGCAATGACATTTTTTCTAAAGTGGTACTAAAAAGGCACCAATTAAGAATTTGGCTTTGTATATTCAGCTTTGAAAACTGGCCATTAAAATTTTACTGAGTTTTAAGAAGAAAGGAAGAACAATTTACTAAAATGATTAAACATCTTTTTGATGTCAGGAATGGAAAACTGAATTGAAACAACAAATTCGCTAAGAAGTAGCAGGAAAACATAGAGTTGTATTTAAATAAGTCAGCTGGTGTAATTTGAGATGTTTTGTTGCTTCCAGACTTAATAATGGACTTTATAATTTCAGGCTTTAAGTAGTTATAACTTTATTGCAAAAGTTATCACTATGGATTCTCCCATTTGCCTGAAAACACACATCGGCAGAGATTTTAATATAAATCCTAGATTAATTACTTTCATTTAAAATCCATATATATTTCAATATGGAGTATCTGAGTGAAGCATCATTTCTTAAGAGATGACAATACTGAATCACAATTTATGAGAGTGTTTAATGGGCCAGGTCCATGACTCTTCTGTCTTACAGGAAACAACCTTCATCTTTCATGTGTATATACAGTTACATTTATGAAAGCAATTTAAAAATGCTTTAACACAGACATCTTTTTAGATACAACTTGTAAAAATCTATTCTCATACTTCATATGGCTTTTCGAGTCACGTGTCCAGCAGAAAAAGTAGTTCAGGGAAGTATTGAAAAGTATTAGGCCCTTCAACAAGATAACAATAGAGAAGATGAAAAGGCAACTCAAAAACTTACATCAACTGCAGTCACAGATGCATCATAGAAACTGATTTTTGTCACGAATTCTGGCACAGCACCAATGTAAGATACCATTTCACAGTATATTCCACAGCCCCACAGATTATCAACAGAGCTCTTCACTCTCACATTCCTTAAATGCCATTAATACAGTTATTTAAATTGTCAAAAATTACACATCAAAATAAACACATGGATGTGGATGGGTTTTCTACATACCTCCACAAAGGTCAGGCTTTCTGCCAGCTCAAACAGATACTATAACATGGATTTACACTACGAAGTGTTTCTTGGAAGTCATATTGCCTTCTTCAGAAGGACTAGCTTACCGAGTAAATAGCAGCAGAATTCAGGATTCCTTCTGGATGCAAGTTCATTGAAGACAGCCTACCTGCATCTCTGCATCTTTACAGAGCCAGAAGACCATGGGCTTCACCTTCAGAGTATGTTTTGCTTCACCTTTTGAGGAATGAGTTGTCTCCTGACAGTACTTTTGCCTCTTGTCAAATCCATTTACCACTCTCCTGTTTCACCTCCTTCTCTTTTCCACAGCTACCAAAAGTGATCTTGCAGGCAGTCAGAGAAGAAAAAAGAAAGGATGCAAAAATCAGGAGAGAGGGGGAAATGAAAATGGGAGGCTCCTGGGAAAGGAGGTGCAGACAAACTAGGGAGAATATTTTTGTTAACTGGGACACTGACAGCCCAGTTAATTTTGTGTAAGGCTTTGTTATTTAAAATGATGAGCATTTTGTTACAATTCAGTACACTTACTTAATGTTGCTTCCACTCTGTTCATTAACAGCTCTCTTCTGGATTACTAATCTACAAGGCCTTCAACTATTGGTTTTGAACAGCTCATCTTCCAGCCTGAATGCTTGATCATCCTAGAATGCTTAGGTACTTCCCGAGCAGGAAACACCTTCATGTTAATTACATTAAACGTCTGAGCTGGAGCCTGCCAAGCAGTCCTGAACACAGTAAACCAGGCACAGACTTTGTGATGAGTAAAAACAATGTGCTCCTATAATGGAATCATTACATGTAAAGAAAAATCCTCAGAAAAAAACTAAATAAGGTCTTAACTCTGAGGAAGCTGGTTACAACAAACTATTTCTATCTCTGGCACTGATCTGTGGCCACACCTCTACAAAAGAAATAAGTTTATCTTGTCTCTTAGATTTACCAGACAGAGCAGAGGTGGATAATCTCAATGCACATGCACTTCTGCGTGAAAACAAGTTTGATTTGTCCACCACAAGCATTAACTTTCAGCCACACCTACTCTTCTGTTTGGGTCAAGTCTATAATTAATGAAAGCTCCCTCTCCATGTGACAAGCAAATTTTTATATCATCCCCCTTATCTTTGATTAAAGATGCCATCTATAAAAGTATAAGATTACTATGGTAGTGTTTGAAGCTGATTTAAGAATAAAAACTTGAGAGAGCAAACTCACTCTTAATAGCCCGCAGCTACAGCATCACATATTCTCATGTGTACCTGACCTGGTCTGTACCGAGCAGGAGGAGCCTCCACGGTGTTCACTGAAGGAAGGAATTTTCATTGCAGTAAATGTCATGCTTCAGCTCTTTGTCATCAAGAAATGAATTGTTTCAGTGCAGCACTCAGTGACAACCGCATTGTTCACGTGTGTGTGAATACCATCTAAGGGATTCTGACGTTTTACGGGCTCTCAGTGTGGAAGCTGCTGAAAGCTTCACGTTTTAAAACGTCCACGTGACCATTTAAAAACAAACAAAACCCCAACAGCTCCACATACAAAGTTTTCTGGCGTTCTTTTGGAGCCAGAGGTGTTTGTACCATCCCAGCGTCCCAGTAGGTTGAGTAGCTCACTTTGGCTCTGGGTCTTATGCAAGGCATCTAATTGACAGTTGAGTAATTAAGTAAACATCTCAAATTACAAAAAATAATTCTACTACCATTTCAATTGCATTTTAATTTTAATACAGTTCACACAGTAAACTTTATCCTGAAGCATCATGTGGTACAAATGTATTATGAGCCTTGGACTTTACACATGAAATGTAAGTCATTCTGGAGCCAGTTCAAAGACTGACTTAAGTCATCTAGGATGTCCTATTTACAATAGCTGACTACAGAGTCATCTGCCTGCAACTCTGTAGTTACCTGCTAAAACCTTCTATTTTAATTTCTGCATTTGCCTACTTTCAACCCTCTGAGGGCTAGAACCAGTTTAACAAGGCATTTATCTCATCATTTGTGACCCAGATGGGGCAACTCATTCACAAGGGACAAGAAATCAGAATCTCCCACAGATAAAGCCTCAGGATCTGGGGGCAAAACATTTTTGATACTCAGCCTGAGACAGCAAAGTGTTTTGTCTTGGTGATTTTTCAAAGTATAATGTAAAACCCTCCTTTCTTAACAATATTCCCCCAGCTAAAGGAGCCACAGATTCCTTTCCAAAACCCTAGGTAATCTCCAAAAGGGAGCATGAGTAAACAACTGAGGTAATCAACACTCTCTTACTAGAAACAGTTATGCAAGGGAAAAGAAAGAAAGCTGGCGTGTTTTCACTGTATTACATACACACTGAAACAAGGGAGAATTTCAAAATCCTTGGACCCAGTCTCCAAACCCAGACCTTCAAGCATTCTAAAAGCTTCCTCTAGGCTGCTGTGTGCAGTAAATGCACACTTGGAGATGCAGTCAACCTGGCAGCAGACCTTCAGGACTGCAAAGCTTCTTCCTGCAGAGATACAAACCTTGAAATCTCTGTCAAGAGATATTCATTAACCATAATGCAGAACTGTACTTTTTTCTGTCTTCAAATGTGATAATACCGACTTCATAGAAGTCAAAGATCAGGAAGAGGTAACTAAGGATGACAAATAATTCCTAAATATTTGATGTTTATTTTTGAGATAGATAAGCTCATTAGTTTAAATGTTATAAAACAGTAAATTATAGATGTAAAAATAAAATGGCATGTTTTTGCAGAAAAATCGTAAAGAAATGGACTTCCTAAAAGACCTCAGCTGATCAGTTTCCATCAGAAGGCAGCACTGTAGCCTGGTCTGTAAGTCTATTAATTATAAATCTTTAACATAAGAAAGGTAAATGAAACACACTATTTTCTATTAATGTTTCCTTTAATTAACAGGGGAAAAAAAAAAAAAGGAGCTACAGGAGCAAGAGGACACTGAAGTCTTGGTTTCCCTAAGGAGAACTAGTTCAACATAATTTTAATAACTCAGCCTCTCACTAATTAAAACATGCAATAACATTTTTAGGAACTTCAGAACAATAATGGCTGTAGCTGGAAGCAAGACCCCATATCCTTGTCAGGCAATGGTTTATGAGGTAAGTTCAGTTGTTCAAAATAACTTATGCAAGTATTCCCAATACTCCTCTTCCTTAAGGATGTGTCAGAAGAGTAATGAAAATGGAGGCAATGAGCACAACTCAAGCTTTACTTATTTCAGTACAAAAATCTAGAATTAACAACCTGCGTGTCATTATGGGTGTGAAACCAGCCCATTCATTGAAAGTTTATTTTCTTACCACGTAAGTCTGTATAACATAGGTATTACCCCAAATCCATTTTTATCCTCCCAGTATTGATCAGAACTCACAAAACAGGTTAAAATGAAATGTCAGTCTCTTAACATAAAATTTCCAGCTAAGGTATAGCTGGTATGGCCAAATGCTTCCCTATGTTAACTGGCACAAAACAAATTAATAAAAGCAAGTTGTGGTGGAGAAGATGGAAACCCTCTAGAAGATAAATACAAGAAGGGGCAAACCAAACTGCTTATGTTATACTCTGCTTTTCTTTTGCTTGATTCTATGTCCTTAGTCATTCTTTTTTAGTGCTCTACTAGGCAAATACTCAAAGAGTTGGCTCAAAAGTCAGTTTTGCTATAGAAACTTTGGCAGGCATTTAGTAAACTATTTCTGTTAAAATGCTCTTCTCACCCCTAGTAAAAAGGTACACCATTTTCATTAAAGAAAAGCCTCAGTTCCCCCTTGGCTTTGTCAGCCACATGCAGCAGCAGTTCTGCACTGCACTCTGGACACAGGGACAAGAAAGCAGAGCTGCCCTTGAAAGTCTGGGCAGACTGAACCACAGACTGCAACACCAGAAGATGCAAGAGGACTGAACAAGGGATTTGTTTTACAGCTAACTTTTTGAACTAGAACTGTCTGTCCTCCTCAACCCTCACCTTCATTACTAAATTGTAATTTGGGCTAGATTAAAGGACAGTAGAGCAACATAAAAAGGAAGGTGCAAAACTAACCAAAATAAATACAATTGGGACAGATTATTAAGCAGATGTAAATAATGAGACTGTTCCAGCATATGAGACATAATGAAATTAGAGTGGAAGAAGTAAAACACTTCTGAAAGTATAAGAGATGAAGGACTGTTAATTCAACAATTAACAGAAGAAGGACTCCTCAAGCCATTTTTAAAATCATGTATTTCTTCTTCTTGGAGGAAATGGAAAGAAGTTTCAGGAAAAATTAATTTGTATAAACATTAAAAATTGTCTGCAGTGATTCAAGCTTTTGCAATTTGTTGTTTTCTGTCACGCTTGTCCTATGTAGGTGCCATGAAAAATTGAAACTCAAATATTAAGTAATACAATGTAATCAACAGGTAAACTGCATTAAAGAAAAACAAAGCAAAACAACCCCAAACCAACAAGAGTAAGAGGTAAGATCTAGTACTATTTGCGCTGCAATTATGCTGAGAATCTTTTGAGTCTCACTGTAGTAAGTGCTGTACCAAAAACTGGCTATGTCCTGTAAGAGGGAAGGGAGGAGACACAACTACATTGAAACATCTGCAATTATCCAAACAGTTTCAACCTAGCAGCTGCTTCATCAGATTCATCACCACCAAGACACAGCATCTGCCAGGGAAAACTCGTGGCAGGAGGCACCAACACCACATAACAGTTCACACCAAAGCCACTGAGAGAGGATGTGAGCATGCTCCACAATGGACACAACATCTGTGCCTCTATGGTCTTTCAAATCAAGATCATGGGACAATAGTGACAGTCACACAAACTTGGTGGCATTTCTAGCAACCTCCAGGGTAACAGATGTATCAGTGGTAAGACTTCACTGCTACCTAAGTGATGATGCAGGACAGCAGGGAATGTCACACTGCGGTAAGATATGATCAGCAATTTGCTTGGACATGGATTTGTCTCCAAATTCATGCTTATATGGATTAAGAAATACAAACAGGGAAGTTCAACAACAAGCATTCAAAAAGAAAGCCTACGAAGAAGAAAGAAAACCTATACAATAAAAAGTTAGTGAAATAAGGTTAGTTATGCAAATCTGTATTTCATTAAAGCATTAAAGAGACACTATTTAGTTTATTTTATAAACAAAGTCGGGCAAATTTTTCTCTAATTATGTGATAAAGCATACTTGGCAAAAACAGCCTTTCCTGTCTTTCCTAGGCAATATTATTAAGCTCTGAAGTCTAGGATTTATTTTTCCTTGCTCTAAGCTTACTGACTACAAATGTTTTAATTTGTAAAAATTATCAAGGACTTTTCTAAAACTAAGCTGCAGCTCTGACCTCATGTGAACTCCAGGCAGTTCATTTCAAGAGCTTTCAAAGTACAATGTCATTTTTTAATTCCTTTTAAAAAAATCAGCCTTACACTTCCTTTATTAATTTGGCGATTCCTACATTAAAGTTCCTGTGTGGGTTTTAAAGATACATAAAACAATATTGTTCATCAGCTTTACATAAGAAAATATTAATTTTTTTAACAACCTGGATTATTTCATAGTGACTCTTCTGATATTCCAAGTCACCGCTGGTTTTTTCTTTCCTCTGTCTTCCAGATTACATACATGCATAAAATTCACCACGTTTAACTATCAAGGCTCTTCCACCATTTTTTCTGACCACAAAGCAATATAACAAATATTTCAGTGAATTACAAACCATTAACTATGAATAAGCACCTAAGGGTGTGCACTGGGTCTGGCTGGAATGGATTTTCTTCACAGCACCTCACACAATGCTCTATTTTACATCAACAAAAACAACCAAAAAAAACCACATCAAAGTTTCAGCTGTTGCTGAACAGTGCTTGTACAGCACCAAGGCTTTATCAATTTCTCATACATCCTCCCCAGCAAGTGGGCTGGGAAGGAGCAGCTGACCCAAACTGATCAAAGAGATGGATATTCCACATCATGCTCAGCAATACAAACTCTGATGGGGGATGATTTTCCAAAGTAGCTGGTGCTCAGACACTGGCTGGGCACTGGTCTGCTGGTGGAATTACTGAGGGACTGTGCAGCAGTTGGGATTGGTTTTCTTCTTCTTTGCTTATTAAATACTCTTATCTCAACCCATGAGTTTTTCTTGCTTTTGCTCTTCCAATTCTCTTCCCCATCCCACTGACAGGGAGGAATGAGCAAAGTGGGTGGGTGCTTAATTGCTGGCCAAGGTCAACCCATCAGCAAGTAAAATCCTTCTCATGGGGCTGGGATTGGGATTATTCCACAATAAAACGTCCTCGGGAGACTACATATGTTCCAAGGCCGATTTATGAAATTCATACCATTTTTTGATTTTCACGCAAAAATGTACACTGCCCTGGCTTTACTTTACTGTGCTCTCATGTTGGACTATTTCTTTCACTTAAAGCAAAAATTATAATAATTCAATCCTGTGTGACTGTTCTAAACGGAAAAAGAAAAGATTCCAGAGTTAAATCAGTACTGGCCATAAATACACTCCAGTAGAAACATACACACTTGATGAGCTTTTTGTAGCAGTACCTATGGATTCAATAGTCTTCATATGTAGCTTAATGCTATTTGCATTGAGGTCATCAATGACAAAACACACCCAAAATTTCAGTTTTCTCATTAGCATGTGATCCCAGTCTGCCATATGTATAGGGCAAGTGGTTGCAGAAGGTGCCTATGCACTACATATCTGCAGGAAAGCTAAGTAACACATTAAAAAAATTCCATTCTTCTATTTGTGGTTGTCCACAGGCACACACATGAATAATAACAAAGGAATAATCAGTTAACTCTGAAGTTGGAAGGGAAAGGAAGAGTTCAAGGAGTGTTTTGCTGAATATACCATCAAATCTGAGTGTTGAATCTCAGAAAATGGGTAGTATTTCATGAATGTGGAACTGTAAAAGGTCCTTTGGACCTCTTAAATAAGATAAATACAGTTTCTGACCATGCTGGAGGTGCTACTTCCCCAGCAGCCTAGGTCAGTTCAGAAAATCCATCACCCAGAGGACACTTGTTTATAGGCACAGAGCCTGCTCCCAAGGCTGTCTGCTCAACTATCAACAATACTGACAGGCTGTTTGATGTGGTGGAACGGTGCCAGTCCATCACATCTTAGACCTGAACTCCCTGAAATCTTCTGTGGAGTGCTCATCTATAATCACTTCATCTTGGAGGATGAGCTGGAAACAGGATCTCCAACAGCTGTGTACTCAATTACTGTCTTCCAAACATTTTCTTGCCATGGGGACTGCTCCTGGGTAGATGTGGGGCTGAAGAGTCTCTAATTGGGCCACCCTGTCCCCCCACACAAGTGCCTTGTATCTCCAGACCATCTCAGAAACCCTCTTTTCCTTCCAGGACCAATTCACATTCCCAAAGACTGAGAATATTTACACCCATCACATCCTCCTAAATCCCTGCAAATGGTGAGGAGTCACAGAGAAAGGCAACACCCTTCCTCTGCACAGAGGTAACTTTGGGGCCCAAGGCAGCAGGGTCATGACAGGAACTGAA
This sequence comes from Hylia prasina, assembly GCA_013397195.1. NCBI lineage: Eukaryota > Metazoa > Chordata > Aves > Passeriformes > Sylviidae > Hylia > Hylia prasina. Next base: position 13,928 of record VYXD01006148.1, read on the forward strand.
TGGCATCAGCAACACCATTTCAAGTCCTGGAGCATTAGTCAGTGTTGCCTGCTGCTCACATACCCTGACATACCCTGGCTTCTCTGCCAAATGTAACCTGGCATCCTGGCTTGTGCCAGCCATGGTACTGGACACCACAGTGATAACAAGGATTACATAACAAGATATCACAGGGAGGGTACTGCCCAAATTTTCCTTATTGTCACTTGAGTGTGATTCAACCATGGGAGAGATGCAGACGGCACTGACAGTGCCACAGCACCTGTTCTTCCCCCAGGCAGTTTGGAAGCAGGTCACCAACATGCAAAGCTGCATGAGCACCAGTGGAAAACATTCATGTTCACAGTTTTGGGAGGTGCTCAGTACTCCTCCAGATGCCCCCAATGACTGCCTTGTTTGTTCCTGTGTCCTTCTTCAGCTTTGTGAACTCAGTGACAAAGGACCTAAACCAATGAACCCCAGCTTTTTAAAAGTATTGGAAACTGAAGTTAAAAACTCCACAAGAACAAGGAACTTGCACTCAGGCTGAGTAGTGTTTGAAACATGGGAAGAAGTCTGACCCTTTGTTCCTCTGATAGGAAGCACAAATGGCAGCAGCAAACTGTGGATCGTTGTGGATGTTGCTAGATTAGAAAGTTTAACTGTTATAAAATAGTGAATTATAGATGTAAAAACGAAATGGCATGCTTTTGCTCCTTATGTCTGAGCACAGTAACTACACACACAGGCATCCCTGAACACAAATGAGCACCACTGCTCAAAAGCAAAACAGACTGTTTAGAATACATGTGCAGAGAAAAAGGTTTTGCCAAACCCTTCTTCTGAGGAGCTGTTATGGTAGTCATTTCTCTATTTTTGACCAAGTTCTAACACCTCCTCTAAAGATCTGACACTAAAGTTCAGAAGATGGCATATTCAAAACACTCTCCAAGTTTTCGTATTCACAGGCTAAAATTACAAGGAAAAGAGAGGCAAGTGAGGGCAACCCAGAGAAGATATAAAAATGGTAAATCAAGTAAGTCTGTCCATATTTCAGTACCCAGTCTGACAGTATTTATTTTCATGACCTTAACTCTCAATAGCCTTTATTTCACAGCTTTTCCCTGACACTCTTAATGTGACTTAGAGAGGTGAAGGCAACAGCCATGTGCTCTTCCCACAAACTGAATAAGAAGCTGCTTGGAAGAGGAGTTCAGAAGTCTGTTCACAAGTAAAAATGACTCAAACACTAAATGGAGTATTACACACNGGGGGAAGGCAAAAAAGAAGAAGCACTAACTAGCAAAATCTACCCTTGGAGAAGAACCCTGATTTCTTTTGAATGTTAAAAAAAGGAAGCACATTTATCTCACACACATTATGGCCTGCTGCTTCCAACACCTGGCTGCTCACACTTGCTTCATTAGATGACATAAACACTTACTTTGTCATCAGCTGCAAAATTTATGTATAATCATCTGCACGTGTAATGGACATCCTGCTAGTAAGAAGACTCAGTCAGTAAATCAAAATGCACATGTTGCAATGAAAACAATTATTTTGTCTTGTATATAAAATTATTATTTTTTTTAATTTATATCAAATCTACTCAACACACCTAGGCTGCAATACAGCCTGTATATCAGTGAGTTCTCTGGAAGTAAATAAAAATATATTTCAGAATTATGAGAGAAACAGATCAGATGGTGGATAGTCTGGGGAATATTATGCCTAGAAAAAGAACAAAGAGAATAGCATATTGTAAAAAAATAAGTAGTATCATTAATGAGAGAGAAACCCTTCTGTCTTGGTCAAAGAGTCTCCAACAGGAAATTAATGGTTAACTCTTGTCAACTGGTACTTCATGTGAAACAAAGTCAGAATTGATACATCTCACTGTGGGAAGAAATGAATACATAATAGCACATTGCTTTGGAGCTGTCCCACAATAATGACAGGGGAGTTCCACTTCAGCTGGAAAAGCCCATCCAGTCCATTACTGGGTGAAAAAGAACTCCATGGGAACATAATAAAGACCAGTAGGAACAGAAGATTTCTGGACTTTGACAAACCTTAAACAGTTATCAAAATGTGGAGTCTTTACAGCATAAAGGACTTGCTTTAAGCTGGATGCAGGAGAAGCACTACTGCAAAAAACAAGCAGGGAGGGGGAAAGTACTCTTTAGAAGAATTACACCAGGAAATATGCCAAAGGTTGTCAAGTAACTCAGATCTAAATTGGAAGAGATTAGACATGTCCAAACAAGCATACAGACCTTTTTTTTTTTTTTTCTTTTAAAACCAAGCAAACTAAATTGTAGAGTATGGCAAGTTAATCACAACGGCAGAGATATTAAGGAATCACCCTGATTATATTTAGCAAAATCATTAAAAAAAATTAAAACAATTCCAAGGAAAACAAGTGACAAATAAATCTTTGAAGACAAATCAGATAAAGTAAACAGGCATCCAACAGTGAGAAGTAATTCAAATACCTTTCTAACAGTAACTAAACATCTCTCCTGGCCTAACAGTATTTTGTACTTTTAGAAGATACTTGACAGAATATTAAAACATAAATACTCATCACAAAAATCTTGTTTGCATCAGGCAACACTACAATGTCATCAGAAATACTCCGCTCAATATTTGAACTTGCTAGAGCACATGTAGACACAGAAATTGAGAGTCTGAAGTTGCCAAGTTTTTGTTGGACACTTCCTGCTCAGTTCCTCCCCGGCAGCCAAAGCAAGCACCCCTGTAACTCGCAATCCTCCCTCGAATACCTCCGGCTGAGCCCTGAACTATTATTACTGCCTCCAATGCTGCTCCACTGGTTTGGCAGCTAGTGGGACATTCTTCCAGCACCAGCAGCTCCTGCCAAGCTCACACACAGCTTCTGAGCACTGTACTCTGCAGTGGGGAGAAAAGAGACATAAGCCCATTAAATCTAGGTTCATTTAGGATGCAGAGGATTCATAAAAGTACTCAGGACTAAAGCACTACACCGTTTCAGAATGTTTGTACTTGAGATCACTTTTTGATGGTGTTTTTGTATTAAAGTCTCACTACCACACTGTGGTTAGTATTTACAGGGGGAAAAAGGGGACTTTTCACATAACAAAACAGACTAGTTTATCATCTGACTAGATTTACTTCTGACAAAAACTCACATTATGAAGTATATGCTGATTTTCTAATTTTTTACTTCTTTGTAAGATATTCCTAGCACCCTGGCACACATGTAGAAGTTTTATGGGATAAGACTCCTATGTTTTGAACTTCAGTTTATAAAAATTAAAGCATCTTTTAAACTATCCTTTGATCCAAAGGTAGTATGTTTGCGCTGACAAATAGTTCTTGAAAGTCAAGATGAGAAGTTCATTATCTTAAGAGGAAAAGCTGCATTTAGGCCTCAGAATTTTTTGTGTTAATTTTTTTGTTTGATTTATTAACTGTAATAAACCAGTAGATAGTACTGTTGTATGCTAATTTTTGTCCTTTCATATTGAATTATGGTGAAAACGTGAGGTCTCTCCCACAGAATCTAACTTACCCATAAATTTGTTTCGTATGGAACACTGAAAATCCTGTGTTGAAATTATTAGCTCCACCCTAACTCAAAGGCTGTATAATAAAGTTTCCTACTTGTCCCAAGAGAGGAAGATATCATCTAGATCTTATTGAAGAACTGGTTAGTTCAATTACCAGTCGCTCCAAGCCACAGATACGTGGCCTAAGATAGTGCTAACAATGAGACAGACTCATGAGTAAGAGTTCAGCTCTGGCTGCCTTTGGATTTCTACTCTTCCATCAGAGAGGACAGAAACCTCCACAATGCAGGTTTGTTAGAACTTTAAATACAAGCTTTTTCCTGAAAACATCAGGAGGTTTCAACCCGAACACAGAAGAGCCCTGGCTACACTCCATTTCTGACAGGAGACATGACAGGAATGGGCATGGAGCTGTGCATCAGGAACCACGGAGTCCATTTCACCTGAATGCACTTATTACCTGCAGGACTGTCACTTATACTGTATTTAAAATACTCCCCTGTGGAATGTTCATAGGCCTCTCAGCCTCTTTTTTAATTCTTCACCTCACACACTCCCATTAAATTACACAAGGACTAAAAAGCCTGTTAAGTTCCACTCTGAAATTGCAAATGATATGTACTAATTCAGAGCTTTTGAAAGATGCCAACTTTTTTTTTTTTTTTTGGTCTTTCCTGCTGTTATTTACTATTTGCATAGTCAAAATTAGACTCCATTATTCTAGACATTTGATAAACACACAACCCAAGCCACCACAGCCTGGGAGAGATTACTCAGTAAACTAAAAACACAGACAAAAGGTGTGAGAAAAAGATTTCTTACTGCCTAAACTGAAAACAAACAAGAGTACCTCCCACTGAATAAATTAAGTAATCCAGCCACAAATCAGAAGAATCCCACAAAGTTAACTCAGAATACATCTACAAGGTGGGGTGAGGCAGATGTCTGTGTTCAATGTGTCCTATTTTCTCCCCTGCCCCTTTAGCTTTTGCACATAGCTAAGGGAAGTCACAAAGATGCTTCAACAGGGGACAACAGGGAAGCTCCAGCATGTATCTACAGGTGTCCTCCTTATACCATGGAGAATGAATTATTTGTACTTTTTATACAGTCTAAAATAGTATAACCATGGGTGAACAACCAAAACGCTCCTCTTGAAGATGGAGGTGGCACTATAATGCTATCAAATCTTATTAACAATCATATGGTTTTATTCTATGCCAAATGTGTTTATACTGTACCAAAATCCTAAATATATATATATTTTGTCACAAGTATTACTGGTTACTCACTAAATAATTCATAGGTGGCACAGGATTCCCAGCCAAGGGCAGGAAAATGGGTCAGGACTGCTAATCACACAGCATCTCTCTGGCTGTTATGGAACGTCCACCATGAAATCCCACTGGTGGTTTTCAAGGAATTAAACTTCTGGAAACCAAACCAAACAGACCAGTAAAACCTTCTGAAAGTCAAAGAATAAGAAACCATAGGCACACCCCCAGAAATCCACAGGTTTAAATCCACAGTGACACTCGGAATTACCTTGCACTTCTCAGTGCCAAGTCTGTGCAAGTCCTTAGTCTTCCTATCATTCTACCATCAGATATTATCAGCAGCACGCCTTGTGATAATGGGGGCTATCTATACATCTCCTGTACATGAAAAGTGTACAAAATTATGTGAGTACAGAGAAGGGCCACCAGGATGCTTAGATCCTGGGATATCAGGTACAAGAAACACCTGGAAGCATAGAAACTGGAGCCAGTCTCTCCTTGGAGGTGCACAGGGACGCACTGAGAGGCAAGGGGTCCAAGTTGCATCATGAGAAATTCTGCCAGTCTTCTTCAGGAAAAAAACAGAAAACCTCCTCATTTCCTAAAGAGCAGCCTCTCTTCACAAGTCCACTGATTTTAGAGGTTTTCTCCCACCTTCCTAGCATTAATTAGAAGTCATCTACATGACTCTCCATGAGCCCTGAGAGACTGTGTTGTGGCACCTGCTCCTGGCCATAAAGAAGGGAAAAATGGAAAATTATGATTTCCACTAGGCCATGCAACTTAAATGTTTTCTGCTTGGATGTTTACAGTCTGTGAACCTGGGCACTGATCCTTCTGGATTTGAATGGCATCGGACAGTATTCCTGACCTACAGCTTTGCCTATACAGCAGCACCACAGATGTGGCACCAGCAACAGTTCAAAATACTCTGGAGACAACAAAGAAGTAGTTTACAAAGAAAGACCAACTATAAAAAGCTGGTTAAAGGATGCACAGGGGCCCCTCTGTCTCCCTATATTTCTTAGAATACTTATGGAGTGATTAAACTGTACAAGGAGCACTGTAATAAGGTATCCTTACTAAAATTTTTGTGTTTGCTTTTATCAAAATGTTGGAGAATGTGAAATACGTGAAAACCTTAAGAAAGGTTTTTTGATATTTGATCTTTGCATACTTTCAAGTCTAATCAACAAGAAAGGAAATTTAATCTGAAACAGAGAGCAGCCCACAAGCTCTAAGTCATGTCCAGGTGTTAGAAAGCCAAATTACTTGTTGGTAGAATTGTCTTGTTAAGCTTTAGGGCCTGACAGGTCTCAGTGATCTCACACCTAGAGGGAGGTTAACTAAGTTGAGGAGACAGATGTACCACTGACAGCAGACACAAAGAATGCACAATTTATGGGACACAAGGACATGGGGCTGAACCCCCAAGATAAGGAAGAAACTAACAAACCTTACCAGCACCTGTGCTGAATCAGCTCTGACTGGGTAAAAGGTAATTCTGCAGGGGGAAATCCCGACTCACGGATCACTGACCCAAAAACCCATCGGCCCAAAGGAAGAGAAACTCCATGGCACTGATTAGCATGAGAAGTGAGAGAATCATTAGCCAATGCAATTGCAAGAAGATAGAACACTAATTAATACGAGAACTATGAAATTTGCAGCAAATTAATTAAGGCTTCTGTTTGCTAAAATGTATAGTGAAATGTTTCGCTAGTGCTGGCTTTGTGGGTTTGACACCCAGCACACCCCTTTCTGCACAGAACTGTAAATAAATCAAATATCTTGACTATGTGTGTGGATTGGCCCCCCGCATGTGGAGTAAAAGAGCCTATTTTGGGACAACAAAAATAGTAGTTGTGCTTCTGGCATTGTACTCTACCTGAAACTCAGGATTTGGGGAATTCATCAAACAAGTCTGTTTTACAATTTTTCATAGCTCAGGACATAGCTCAGGACAGTTTGGTTGACTTTACAACTGTGACTTCTAAATGAATGAAGCACTCAGGTACCAAAAAGAAATTTTATCCAAATAATATTTTTTAAAATTTTTATTTCACAAGTTCCAAGTACAGTTCCAGAATAATAGAGAAGATCTTATTTTCTTTAAATAAATACTATGTTTGTTTTTTCAGAGAGCACTAAAGGAGGCCAATCTCTTATAATGATCAGTCTTTGCCTGTCTTTCCCTTCTTGTCTCGAGGGATCACTGAATGATGAAATATTTGATGACAGATCGTGTGAGCTCACAGTATGTGGCTGGATGAGCAAATACGTGTGTGAAGATAAGATGTACAGCAGTGTGTACATGAATACAAGAGTCGTATAGACAGGGATACACTGCTATCAGATACGTCACACGCATGCAAACCACTGATGACTTCTGTCCGTTTTGAAAGCTGAAGAAGGGATTTTTTTTCCCCATGCACAGGAACCTCTTGTGACAGAACAGGTCTTCAGGTTTTTATTCTATTTTTAAATGCAAGCTGCTAGAGGAAGAACTGCCTAGTATTAACAGTTTTTCCCATCTTTCCTATCACAGGATTATATTTCCAGCAGAATATATCTTTCCTAAGCATTAGTATTTTGGCTAAACTTCTGCAAATCATTCCACAGGGGTAGTGGTGTTCCCTTTCTCCTGCTTCCCCTGTTCTCTTTCTCAAGCCATCTGGGAAAGGTTTGTTTCCCATGCCTTTCCCAGCTGTCCCAAGAAAATGCAGAAGTAGGGATCAATCCCAGTTCCCTAAAGAAACTTGGAAAGTCTTAACCACAATGAAATGAATAACAGAATATATTGAGTAACAGAAATTATGCAAAAATTAGTCTCTCAAACCAAACTGCTTGTGAACAAAGAAGGTGCCTTAAAGCTGCACATGAAAAACCAGAACATAGTTTTTGAAGCTCACAACTTTTTGACTTTGCACTGTAGCATCTCCTACATGGAAGTATCAGCTTATGGACTCCCCCATATTGGGTAACATTGATGGAATTCAGATGCTCAAATTTAGATGTTGCAGGTGTCACCTTCAGGCAGCTTTTAAAGTCAATGAGAAAAAACTTGCACCTCTAAGATGCAATTCATTTAGCCTGGTTTAGCCACTCACCTTAAGGTGAGATGCACTGCACACCAGACATGACTATTTGCCCTTCTTGATTATAAACTGAAGAACTATTTCATATGCAGATATCTGAAATTAGAGGATATGGATGTCATCTTGTATATAAAGTAAGTGAAACTAATTATACTGACCCTTTCCATAACATACTAATTTCTATCTACAAATGTTGTCCTGCCTCCTCCCTGATATCACCACAGGTACAATAAAGTACCACTCTTCTCTTTGTTCTGTGCAATACTAGAGTGTGCAGCATAAACTGCATGATGTAAATCTTGAGAGGATAGAAAGGGAGGAAGAGATGGGACAGAGTTGTAGGAGCAAGGCCCAAGACAAGGAGAAAAGGAAGAGACAAGAGATATATGTGTTGAGAAAGAGTAGAGACTGAAAACTTCTGTTTTCTCATTCAGACAAGTGGTACTCACTGAACTGGCATGCATTCAGTATTTAACATTGTTTTTAGCACTCCATGCATTACTAAGTGCCAACTGTATGTACCTTCATTCAATAAGAACTTTTGTTTGTGCACCTTCCTGGGTGGTTTCTACAGTGATGTTTTATAATAGTAATTTCCCAAGCACCTCTCTATTTTTATTTGACACTATTTCCAAGTGTGGATCTGACACACTAAAACCAGAGGTGCCAAGACTGGCACCTAGTTTGAGTAGGATATAACCTGCTTTTTCACAACAGTCCTTGTTTTAACTGGCATTTAAATATTCAGTACAGAACTCCTGTCACCTGAATGGAATTCAGCACTACTATGGATCACATTCACCTGGATAGAGTAAGGTACACCATCTCTTCAAATACACATCCAACAAAGCCAGAAGCACCCAAAAAAATAAGGAAAAAAATCCTTGACTGTGAATGGCATGAGTCCACTAACTCACTTCTTTATTTTTTACGGATTTTTTTTTCTAATTTAAGTGAAAAAGCAAACGCAAAGGAAGTCAGCAATTCTTGTGCACCACTGCAGTTAGGAATGAGGTGCTGCTCTTCTCTACCAGGATCTGCCTTTCATACCCAGACAACCAAGCAGGCTGACCAGGCAGGCACCAGCAGTCTTACTGGTTCATATTTTTCAGACTGTCGTTTGATTTTGAAAAGAACAAAATGAAAAAGAGAATGTTCTTCACCCTGGTGTTTACACAGCCACCAAACCCATGAAATCAGCAATACAGAAGCAGCTGATGTTAAACACATGCAGGAGAGACAAACTACTACTTTCACTGAATAGATATTACATTTTCACAGGACAGTGTTTTTTACTTCTTAAAAATGAAAAAAAAGCAAATTAATGTTTTAGCATTCCCTCTTATTAGTCATCCCTCTTGTTTTAGTATCTTTCTAGAAAAATATTTTTTTCTAAGGACCAATTTCCTCATTAGGTCACAGTATAGAAAAAAACAGAAAAAAAGTTCTGCTTTTAATTCTTTGATCATGATATCTTAAAAGATCTTCACTCCTCTATAAAAAAAATAAAATACTAAGTCTTTATTCCTAATGTGTTATGCTTACATTACAGATTACCAAGAATTATACATCAAACCGAATTACCCTTTTCCATTTCCAGCTTCCACTAACTGCAACAACAAACACTTGCAGAAACCCACATTCAGTCTTACAAAAGAACACAGGTGAATGTTTCCGTTGTCTTTTTTTCAAACAGACAACACACAAATGTGAAGCTACACATATGAAGTACACTGAATTGAGGGTTCATACTTCACAAAACAGCAAACTGTATAACAGTTTTCTACATTTTATTCTCGTCAATCGAGCTACTAATGGTTTGTGTTATTACACACCTTGTTTTTTCACAGGATGAAGCATTTGTTCTTTGTCTTTTTCCAAACTGTGATGTTATACGTGGGCTGTGAAGCATAGCTCCTTCACCTCTTCTAACACAGAAGTCACAGATGAGTAACTTAGACTAAGAACATGGAAGTAGGGAAGAGATACAAGAGCTTGGTCTCACTGACATTTCCTCCACTAAAAACATATTTCTTCACATTCAACATACCTCTTGGATGTGTATATTCCTCCCCAAGATAAGGTATAATTCCACAGTCCAACTTTCCTTGGATGTAGCCTAATGCTGTTTCCCTTTCCTTATTTTTATGTTATTACCGAACTCGGAATAATTTTTATTTCCTTGCCAAGTCACTGTAGAATAACAGTCACACAGGTTTCTTTGTCCTCACATATTTAGCACATTGATGAAGGTGAGGTGAATTAATTTAATCAGAGGAGAGGAAAGTAATAAAAGCAAGGGGTGTTGCTGGTGGTAGCATTTCTAACATGCTCAATATCAAATATCTGTGTTTCTTGAAACTGAGGAAGTAATAAGCAGCAAAAATACTCTCATTTTTCACGGCGATTACACTGACACATCTTGGGCAAGAGTCTAGCTACTGTCATTTATATGGTAGCCAACTCATAACTGGACCAAGTAACTTGTCTGGTCTTGACCATGAAACACAAAAAGTTCCAGATTCATAGGGTAGCATACATTTTGAGAAACACTGCTAAACAAACACACGCCAAAGATAAACAGATTTTTTTGTCCTCCTGCAGTCAACTTCCTGCTACAAAGTTCAATTCCAAGCCATCCTCTTAATTTTTAAAGTTGCCTTTGGGTGGAGATCATTCAGTGTCCAAACCATGACAGCTGTATAAAGACATGACCTTCAAGGGACCGAGTAAAAATTGGTTTCACAATATGATGCGGTTACCTACAGCACGGGGACAACTGTAATTCTTTTTTTTCACTGCACCTTCTTCTGTTTAGAAGCTCAAACTTGTAGCTGTTATGTGAGGGAAAGAGATTCTAAAAGCTTTTCGTGGAAAAAGTAATCAGGAGTTCATCTGGCTGCCCTGACACCCATGAATGCACGCAGTACAACATAAATTTCATAGACACAGGAGAATGCACATTTTTAACTTCAAGTTTAAGGAAGCTGGGATGCTTGTTTCGTTTTTGTTACAAGATTTTTTTTATGCCATGCTGGTACTGGTATCTGCTCTTCCAGATAAATAACTAACAGCAAGGAGAAGTATTGGCTACCTGAAAATTAATACAAGCAAAACAGCTGCTGATGAGATAATTTTTAAACTGGAGTACCATATAAATAGGTGTCTTCAAACTGACAGCTGTCATGCTTGCCATGTGCCAAACCATAGCTAAAACCACAGCCACTAATTAGGCATCTCATATCTTCAAAGTAATCCCTATTAACAGGATGCTCTGTCCTATACAGTATTCTTGAGACCAAGAATATTATAGCCTACCATGCATATAATAAAAATAAAATACTTCAAACCATGTCTTTTGAGAAGTGCTATCATAATCTTCAACACATTTTAAGAAATGCATTTAGTGGTTTTGGCTTTATACTAAAAGCTTAGTTCATTCCATTTTTTTAAAGACAAGGGTGGTAGAAAGCTACACAAACAAGAGAGGTTTGTGCTCTCTCAAGATGACCAACTGCAGCTAAAGATGTTGACATACATGTGTATTTTCATGTGCTGATGCACAAACCCAGCCTGTCATCAATAGAAGGATTGGTTCTCTGACCAAAACCCAAATCCCCCAGTGTTTTGTAACAGGAGTTACAACCCTGTCCTTTCAAGACTTGCAATTATTAGATTTCTCTTGTAATTTAGGCACGGAACTTTATGCAGTAAAAACATCCTGGTATCTGGAAGAAAAAGAAACCCACACCTAGATTAAACACTTATGCCTCCATTCATTTGCCCACATCTAGATATTCTATTCAGTTTTGGGCCCCTCAATACAAAACACACTGATAAAAAGAGCACAGGACCCCAAGATACTGAGGGGCTGGAGGTCTTGCCCTGAGGAGTGGCTGGGGAAGAGGGTTCAACACAGGGAAGAGATGACCACAGAGAGAACCCATCATCTGCCTGTCAGTATGCATGACAGGGTCACCAAGAGCCACGAGGCTCTTCAGTAGTGCATGGCAGGCACAGCTCAAGCTATGAATTGAAGTATGTTCCAGTCTGCTCGAGAAAACTATTTCACACAAGGCAGCAGTTACACGGATTACATGGCCAAAGTTGTGCATTGTCTCTTCTTGGAAGATTTCAAAACTCTAGTGGACACAGTCCTGAGCAACTGGGATCTGAACCCAGAGCCAGCCTTGTTTGGGGCTCCCTTCCACCCTGAGCTACACTGGGATCCCCTTCTGTTTTATCTGGCCTTTGGAAGGCAAAAGAGGGATCTGCTCCTGGCTGAGGCCACCTGCAGCATTGCCCTGAGCTTGGCCACTCAATAACATTCTGAAATACATCATTTTTTGGTTTAAAAGTTCTGAAAAGCAGACTTCATTTTCTCTTTCCTAAAAATATGTAAACAAAAGGGCGGCTTTTTCCTTTTATGGAAGAGCTTGGTGTTTAAAATCTTCAATAACACATTTCAATACCAAATACAAACATCATTAGACCATACTTTAGTCAAGTTCCAACTTCTACCTGATGTTTATATTTCAGCTAACATTTTCATACAGAACCACCTTCTGGAACTTAAGATTTCTCAATTTCAACCAAACACCTGAGAGATCAATAGCTTACAACTTTTTGTTTGTTTGTTTTTTTAATGTAAGCAGCATTGACAGCTTCACACTGCCCGGCTTGTGATGTTCAGATCTGAGCAATATTAACCAAACCCTTTCCTGACGTAGCCTCAAGTTCACCATATGCTACTGTGAATTGACCTTCACGTCAGAGGTTTTACAGCTCGGCAACCCCACGATCTCACCGAGGTTCCTTGTGCTGTGGCCACAGGCTCTGAACAGCCCTCGGGGAATGCCTGTGTCCCCGAGAAGCCAGCATGCACTAGATAGTCATTACTCATGGGAGACTTGGAACCACACTGGGGAGCAACAGCCATGGGGAGCACTGTAGCAGAGCGCTGTCAAACCCTTCTCTTTCATCTTCCTCCTCTACTACGTTCAGAAAAAAGCGAGCACAGAACAAGCCCACTGCTGCAGAAGAGTAAAAGCCACTCACACACGCCGGCCGCCCTTAGGAGGTTGGTTTGGGCCAGGAAGCCTCCCCCTGCTCCGGGCACAGGGCTGACTGTTACTTATTCACACGGGCGCTGCTGTTTGTCAACACGGCTCGGGCGCCGCTCCGCCAGCAGGCTGGGGCGAACGCGGGACGGGAAGGCGGCTGCGGGACCCGCT
>VYXD01006148.1:27372-159848 GCA_013397195.1 Hylia prasina
GCCCACCGCCGGACGCGTCGGTCCCTCCCCGCGGAGCGAGCCGCGCCGCGCCGCGGCAGGCGGGCTCCCCGCCGCTCGCACAGGAAGGGAGCGGCCCACGTGTGATCCGTGCCCAGGGTGCGCATTAGGGGCCATTATCTTGTTGTTGTTTTCTGCTAACCCTGAGGTGTGCCCCGCGCCCCGGACACCTGTGCAAGGCGCGGAGAAAGGCTGCGCGCCCGCCCGCACCGCACCGCGGGCTCCGCATCCTCGGGGGCTTCGCATCCTCCCGCGGCCGCCTCCCAGCTCCTCCTCATTTAAGGCGAAAAACATGGATAAAGAAAGCCGTACAGCCGAGGGGCTCAGGAACCAGCACACCCCAAACCTTGCAGCGCTGCTTTTTGTCTCGGTGCCCGCCACATTAATTAATTAGCTGCTTATCCCTCTCCCTGGGAATAAATTGGCTCTGACCGCCCTGCTGGCTCGTTATCCCGCTGCGGAGGACGAGGAAGACATTCCGTAGGGAGGCAGAGCCGCTCCCGCGGGAAGGGTCAGGCTGAGACACCTTGCAGCGGGGAGGATCGTGTTAGGTCGTATCGTGACCAGCCCGTGCCAGAGGATCTGCGATCACATGTGCTCCTCGGTGCTTTAAGGAATCTTCTCTTAAATGACCCTGAGGTCCAGCTTTCCTCAGGAAACGCTGTTGTGCCCTGACGGATACCGTCTGCCCTAAGTTGCGTCTAACAAGCACGCGTTTGTCTGATGTAAGGAGCTTTTAGGGCTCTTGTGGTTTTGGTTCTGATTTTTGCTTGTTGCTGATGGGACATGGATGTTATAATGCTCTGCTGAAAATTCTAAGATGACACGATAAAAATGGTGGAAGTCTGTATTCTGGAAAAACTTTAAATTCTGTGTTTTGCAATGGTCATAATCAGCCAATAATTGACAAACGCTATATGAATCGATGGATATAAATTAATGCTGTTTCTTTTTGTCAGGAGGAGAAGGATGTGAGCAAGGCAGGGGAACACAAAATACACAGGAGTTGGCTGAGCAGCTAAGTCTTACATATGCTACTGTTTTACCCCAAGCACTATGTAGACCTCTTTGGAGGGCAGATTCAGCTCTTTTGACTTGTAATTTATTTGGTTAGTGATTAACTAAACAGACTAACCTAAAAAGAAAGATATTTTTTTCCCAAAATTAAGTGTCATGCCAAAATTGGGTTGAACTGGAACGAAAGATAGTTGTACTCTAAGGAACTGCACAAGGGATTGAGAAAAAAAGTCAGTGTCAGTAAAGCAAGCCACATAAGCATGAAGATTGTAGAATCACAAAACACTTGAGGTGGGAAGGGACCTCTGAATGTTGTCTAGTGCAGCCTGCTAATCAAGCAGAGTCAGCAAGAGTGGGCTATTCAGGACCATATCCATTTGGATTTTAAGTATTTCCAAGGACAGAGATGGCAGGTAGATGATGTCCTTGATGGATGGCTAGGAACAAAACAGAAAGTCCTGTCTGCTATATCTGGATAGGAATTTTGGACACTGGGTAGACACTGTAAAGATTCAAATATCTCTACCTCTTCTCTTACTTTAACCTAAATTTATTCCTTTCTATTTCCTTGACTGGAGAACCACAACTGACATAACCAAGGCATTTTCTGACATTCACCATTGAAGTAGCTGGATAAATATATCACTAAGTCTGTGTGCTACATTTCCATTTAGGTGTCAGTTATAATTGGGATTCTGCTGTGCCAGAGCAAAGGTAAATTAATTGGTGTTGGTGAACCACTTCATCTAAGCAGCACTGGTGAGAAAGGAGTCTTGACCACTGCAGTTGTGGTGTGTCTTCTCCCTGCCGCTCTACCCATTAGATACCTTGAGTTGATGGCAGACCTGGCAGATGAGGATTTGCTCAGCAGACCTGTGCTACTTCATTCCACACACACACACACACACACACACACAAAAAACAAAAAAAAACAAAAAAAAAAAAAAGTGTTTGACCTGAAAACATACAGTTTAAATGACATAAAAGAGAAAAGGGAGAAATGCAAGGCACATTTTTTTTCAAATCCTCTTAGATTATTTTGGCAGAGTCTAGATTAGAATTAGCACCACAGAGTACCTAGAAAATGTGCAGAGTTCCATATCTCTCTGGAGAGACACATATAAGAAACGTGCATTCCAGACAAGCCTTGAGGTATCCAGCATTTGTTCTTCAGTGCTAACATATCCTAAAAAAATCCAATACACAAAATTAAGTTTGGTTGTTTTGGTTATTTTTCAAACTTTGAGCAAAACTAAAGTCTAGTTGTTAAGTATGGCAGCGTCAGAACAATGTGTGACTTTGATCCAAACAGATCTGTCGAGGCCCTGTACTATTTGTTGTACTGTCTTATGTAGAAGGTTTGGACTTCTTAAGTCAGGAAAGGCATTTTTAAGGCCATTAGTGAAGACAGACATTCATAAGAATTAGCCAGTCATTCAGGAAACTTTAAATGATGGTCATGTTTATGTCAGCAGCCAGTTTATGTCAGTTTAATCCAAGCACATGCAACCGAACAAGTTGGTCTAGCTTTATCTGAACCAACACAATTTTGCAACAGTTCATAGTACTTCATACCTTAGAAAGGTATTATGCAACAAATTATCCTTCTCCTGTTTGGTATCATTCCATTCCAGCATGGTGAAAAAGAAGATGATTGAGTATCTAGATTAGACTTTACCATACTCAGTAGTCTTGCTTGACTGCAAACTGTATGTGAGATATTAAAAAGAACCAAAAAATCCCCTAAACCCGAAACATGCAACATCCAACTATATTTGGAGTTACAAAGATAATCTGATAAATACAGATGCAAAAATTTTGAAGTTGTTGTAGAAATCAGCTAACACACAGGTTGAGGTAAGGCTATTTATTCAGATAATTGATTTTCCCTTTTTATCGTTACAAAACAGAAACAATCTCTGTTCTAATAAAAAACTATTCCAACATATGGCACAATAGCTCTGAAACAAACAAACAAATCTCCAGTCTAAAGCCCATACACAAATTACAGAAAAATAAGAGGGGATTATCATCAACTTTGTTATCAAATATTTTTTCTTCTTTTCCAATACAACCTTTCCTTCAGAAAATGTGCATGCATGCAAACATTTGAGATTCTGATAAATTCATTGTCGGAATAGATGAAGACTGCTTTGAATTTCCACATTTTGGAGTTGGTGTTAAAAGAGCAATAAAGTATACAATAAAATCCTCCCTGTGTCACATATAAAACATGTAAGTCCCAAACTATGCTCCTGAAATCCCACATTCATTTGACACCTAACCCTGTGGGCACTTAAATTCCAGGGTTGCCTCCCTGTTTGTCTTTAAAGTACTCCAGATACTTAGGGATTCACTTCCCCACATGCTCAGTTGCCTCAGTCTTCACAGGACTGAGAGTCGGGTGCCTGCTTTTTGCCTGTCTGACAAGGAGCTAAAAACTAGGTGTTGCTTGGCCTGAATCTCTGCTGGGACTCCCTGTGCTTGCGTATTTGGATCTTATTTAACTCATGCAGTAACAGCAGGCTCCATATTGGCTTCCATTGTTTTCCAGGAGTTCCAGGTATGGAAATGGTAGCCTTAATTTGGTAATAGCCTACCTACAAGAATACATTCTATCTCACAGTCATATCACCACTAATGTTTGTTTTCTGGCCCAACAAGAGACTAGAGGTTCCCTGGCCACATCTGAAAAGAGGAGTGGGTCCAATTCCATGTCTTGGGAAAAAAAAAGGCATAAATTAATGTCCTCAGTAAATTATCAGACATGGTGGGATGTGAGTGATCATCCCTGGGGGTTAAAGACAGCCTGGAAAATGCAACTAAATATTAGGACCAGGAAAAGCCAAGGCTAAGAACTAAATTAGCTCAGGAACATGGCAGCCAGAATTGTAGCAAGAGCAATATGTAGGAAGCCAGGGAAGCAAAGAGACCCTTAAAGCAAATAGCAGGGCAAACCCCTTAAAGGTAAGTAATTCCATGTCACAGGGAAGGACTTTGGAAAAATGGCAGTAGTTTGGCTGAGAGTAGGACTAAGAAATCTGGAAGCCAGAGACTGTGATGTGAGCTTCAACCAAGAAGTAAATCTGGAAGTCAGGCATTTCTGAGATTGCCTTATGTACCTGGTTGGTGGAGCAAAGCATCACTCAGGCTCAAAGGGCAGTCATTATTGGCGTGCCAGTTGCCGTGACTTGCCCTGGCCTGTCTGGCGGCCGCGTGGCTGGATTGCCTGTGGGGACCATGGAACTCAAGTAGATGGAAGCACCTCAGGCTCTGAGGACATTTTGGACTGGGGGGTGAATTTACATAACCTCATGCTCTGAATTTGATCTTGTACACACTGTGTGATTACTGCAGGCAGCAATTTAGATTTGCGTGTTGGATGCTTTTGGCCTTATTTTAAGTTGCCTGGTTCCCATCATGGTTTAACTTGGGATCTTTGGTATTTAGGTTCATCTGTGAGCTAGTACCTCATTTGAAAGCAGGTAATGCCCATCTCTTAGGTGCTAGTTATTGATCAGATAAGCCAAAAACTGATGTGATTCTCATCAGGGTCAAGGTTTCACCTTCATTTTTCTGATGGCTTTGGCTTAATTTATGACCCACCTATTCATGAATAGTTCTGCCAAACCCTTTGATACTCTTAAGATTTTTATTCCGTAAACTGAGTATTCCACAGCAAAAAGGTGTGGGTAGAATTTTTATTGGAAAATTATCATGTTTAATTAATCAATTCAATATTAGCATGGTTTATTATTGTTGTTGTTGTTGTTATTGCTGTAGAATTGCCAAAAAATTATTTGAGTCTTTGAGTTGCTTATATATTCACATAGATGAAAAGTGTCATATAAACCTCCCTGCTACCCACACGCCTCCTGTCAGCTACTCAAAGAAGTGTCCTACAACCCATCTTTGGGCCTTTAAAGAGTCTATTGCATTGGAATCCTACAGCTCAAGGGAAGCAAACAAAATAAGTCATGTATATAATCCATGGGGTTGTAAATCTTCAGTGCTCACCCATTAAAAGTGTCCCACAGTGATGCCAAGGTATAGCATGTGGTCTTTGACTTTCATGTGGAATTTTATAGTGCTAACCAGAGCCATGGTAGGTTTTTTTAACATACAAGTGAACTACTTCTGCATCAATTACTACCTCCACATAATGCTAACAGTGAGAGTGCCCTGTTTGGTTTCAGTGCCAGCCAGGTTCAGCCCATAAGTCCAGGCAGATAGCCAAATAGATTTCAGTTATGAAATGTTCAGGAGTTCCCAATGTTGAATATTCCTCTTATTCTTGCTATACATCCATGTGAGTAGTTTTCATTCCTCCTCCACTCAGTTCACAGGGGAAAAAAATGTCTCACAGAAAAAAACACTTATTTCAGGGGCTTTCTTCTCTGATGCATGCCAAGTGCTTTTGTCATTCTATTAATAACATTCCAATGTCACTTTTCTTTAATGATAACTATCTTTCACTGAAATGCAGTGTCAGTACACAGCCAAGATAACACTCACCTACAAATCACTTCATTCTTGCTCTGAGTATCCAAGTATTTTGTCTTGCCCACCTGTAAAAGATGAATATTTCCTCTGTACATTTTTCAGCTTACAGTTTCTTGAAAGCTTTCAGTCTTTGGACTTACCAGTTTGCATAAAGAGTTAAAATAAAGATTCTGAGCCTGGTCTCAAGCCGAGCACTAATATCTGTAAAACATTTCACGTGTGCTATGTCAGGGTTGATTCAATATGGTGTTTATTTGGCATCTGAACTTTTTCAATAAGTATTTTTTTCCCTCCTCAAAGCTATAAGAGGTGAAAATAAAACAGCTGTGAGAAAACAGTCTATATAACTAGTCTGAAACAAATTATTTGGATGCTACTCAGAGGAGAGAACATTTCACATTTTGGCTACTTTTTTTCTTTCCCATCTTAATAGGAAAGGAGGAGGGAAGTGGGACATGCTGCCTCTCATGGGAGCAGAATGCCACTGATTGGCAGTGTCATCAATGCCACTTTGTGCATCAGGGGCTCCAGCCTCCTCTGGAGTTTGATTAAAAGGATAAAAAAAGTATGTGAGTTCTAACACTCAGTTCTCCAGTAGTCACAATTTAAAGGTATACTAGTAAGACCATAAATTAATTTAATTAGAAAAACACCATAAATTACCATAACAGTGAGGCATTAGGAATATAATACTGGCAAACTGTTAATTTACTGCTTAATATCAAGATATGGTTATGTTTTCCTGAGTAGATATAGCTTGGCTGAAATGTATATATTTCCAGTCTAATATTTTATGTCATTGTATCTCTTGCTTTCCAGTTTTACACTGGTTAGTGTGCATAGTACTGCTACACTTCCATGTTTCTTTCATTGGCCAAAAGCAAAGCTATAGGTCATGTCCTTCTCTGGTCTAAATTTTTGATTATTATCTAGACTGAAATTAATTTGTCACCTTAAAGAGTAATTTTTAATTTGTTTGACTAAATCAGCAATGCTATTCATCATATTCTCATGAAGATCTATCGGCCAGCATGGCTTAAGTTAGGACGGGATCTTTCTCTTTTAATTTTTAAGAAGGAAGGCAGAAACTATTCAAGAAATTTAAAATTAGTTATTTTGTAGAGATTCTAGGTATATTACTAAATCAATACCCTTGAAAAGTAGATACATCATTACCAGTTATGTATTATTGCTCATACTGACTAAAAGATGAGCTGGGAAATGAACAAGCATGAAGGAAGGTAGGTCCCTCGCTATCTTCAGCAATTTGCAGTCTAGAGCCAGTGTGCTAAAGAATGAAATGTAAGCACAGCTGATTAAATTGCTATGGGATATGAGCATCCTGTGACAAATCCAACAGCTATCCAGGCTTCTGTAACCTAGTTGGGTGCTAAAGTATCTGCAATTAAATATTAAGCTGACCAGATGTAATTAAAAGCATAACTGTTCTTATGTATCTGCAGATAATACAGGAGCATTACTGGGAAATTGAAACTGTCTGTTCATAGTTGTGTGTACCAGTCACTTCTTCCTCCTGTATATTACACAGGGTCTGTAATACAGATCCTGTGAACACCATCAGCCTCTGTGCAGCCACCAGCTCTGTCCTCTTTCCAGATGAATATGAACCTTGCACTGCCCCATGAAAAATTATCCAAAGAGGCGGTGTTGAAATGGCCTGATGAAACAAACCAGTTATTGTGAGTCCTGGGGAGGAGAAGCATGAAGCAGTAGGGCTGTTCGTCAGCATTTGCTTTTCCCAGGATAATCAGTTGCGATTACAGAGAATAAGGATGTAATATTTAAAACAAACACAAAGGGTGACTGTGAGAATGTAGGCCAGTGAATTTCTACCATTAATAAACAATAATTAGGGAGTTATCTCTCAGCTGTTCCACAAAAAGACAGATGAAGGAGAATGTGTAATCTAAGCTAAGTCTTTATAAACATGCCCTTCCCAATAAGTTATCAAGGAAACAACACTATTATGGGTTCAGGAAAAAAAAAGAAAGACAAACAGAAAGAGTAAGAATAATCAATATGAGGTGAAACAACGAATTGACTTCCTTAAACTTCTCTAATAAGATTATACTTATTTAAAAGATTTCCTTTTCTAGGGGCCAGAGTACCCACCTTCAGGTCAGACCTGCTGTCAGAAAGCTGGTTGCTTGTCCTGGGCCCTGGTGCAGGACACTACAGAAGGATCAACAGTGTCTTTGGATTATTGCTATCTGTTACTGCCTTTTCACTGTTACTGTGTATTTCTTACCCATCTGGACACAAGTGTTGCTGCCAAAAGAGAACTTGAGCAGATCAAAGGCAACTGCTTGTGCTCTGAGCTGCTCTGTGGTAAAGAACCAAGGTGGTGTGGTGCTCCCCTTTGACCCTACTGATGCCTTAGAAGGCCGACTTGGAACAGAGACTAGACAGAGCTAGAGAATAAAGTAGGTATTTATTGAAAGGTCTCTGGGATCCACCTTGGGCAAGACAGGAGCCTGATCAAGGCTGCACCCAGGGTGGACCAAGAATAAATAGAAAATGGCTGCCCGGCCACGAGATGTTACGTTTTTGTAATTTTTGATCCATTTGCATATTGGGGTTTAATATTTGTCCAATTGCAGCTTCAGGTTGTGAGGTCCATCCTTGTTCCTCCCCCCAGTCCACCATTGTTTATGCTTTTGGGCCTGAAAGTTGTCCTTGGTCCTCAGCAGGAAAAGGATTTGTTTTGTCTACCTACTCTGTGAAGAGAGCATACTAGCACTTAATATGAGGCTGATAATTACATCCCTATGCAGCACAGAATCTAAAAATATGAAAGCTAAAACTTAAGGCATCACTACCAGTTAAGGACATGGGCTTATAGGAGAGCATGTACTATGCAGATCAAAGCCAGTGTAGCTGATGTCACAGGGAGAGCCTTTGGCTTCTATGTCCATGGATTATTTTCTGGGAATGAGGAATGGTGGGAAGTGATGACACCAGCATAAGAAAGGCAAGAGCACCTTTCCCAATAGTCTTGCTGTTGAGAAAGGTTTCTAAGCAGGTTGATAAAAGTATGCAGATCAAAGCCTGAAAAGAGGTGGGAAAACAGGTAATTTAAGATGCTAAGGGAAGCAAGGAAGGTACAGAGCAAAGACCTGAACTTCAGGAGAGTGGACTTCAATTTGGTCAAGGAATAGGTTGGCAGGAATCACTAGGGAACCAAGAAAGAAAAAAAAAGAGTTGGTCTTCAAATCAAATCTCCTTGAAGCACTAGAATAGCCCATTGTGATTGCACAAGAAGATGGGCAGATACAGCAAGATACAATCTGGGAAGCCAGATTGGCTGAAGAGGAAAGTTCTAGCTGAGCTAGAAAGGAGGTTACCAGGAAATCTAGCAGCATCACTCAGGCATTCAAGTGTTGAATTTGGAAAGCCACACAGCTGGGGTCAAAACCACCAAGGAACATAGATGACAACAAGAAGGGCTTCTACAGAGAAGCAGCCCTGAAAGGAAGGTGAAGAAAACTGTAAACTCACTGCTAAATAGTGCAGGCAAGATGCAAAGGATGTAGTGACAAATTGCATAGAAAAGCCTGGAGTACTTAATGCCTTGATTGCCTTGTTTTTCACTGCCAAGACCAGGTCTCTGAGTCTAGTAGCAAATTGTGGGGATTGAGGCACTACCCATCCTACAGGAAGATCAAATTAGGAATAATTTAAGTATTTCTGGACATAAGACCAGGCAAGATGCATCCACAGAAACTGAGACAGCCAATGTGTTTGTGAGGCTCTTCTTTGTCATCTTTCAAAGGCTGTGACAACTGGCTGTGGCAACCCCAGTTGCCGCTAAAAGACAAGTATCAAATCAATATTTTCTAAAAATCAAGAAGGAAGGTCTACAGTGTGGTCAGCTCCTGGGAAAATGAAGGAGCAACCCTCCACATTTTAGACACATGAAGGACAGAATGATGACTGGAATGAGCCAGCAGAGATTTATCAAAGTTATATCATCCTTGACCAATCTGATTGCCTTCTATGATGAAATGGCTGGCTCTATGGATGAGAGTAACAGATGTAGGTTATCTGAAGCAAGATTTTCAGTGCTATCTTTTGTAGTGTATGGGTAGCTAAACTGAGGAGATGTGGACTGAAAGAATACACTGCAAGGGTAGTGAAAACTGGCTGGACTGCCAGGATCAGAGAGTAGTGGTTAATAATTCAGTGTGTGTTGGGTTTTCATGGCAAGGTTTTGGAAGCAGGGGGGCTACAATGTTCTTCTATGGGAATGTGCTGTAAACTTCCCTACAAAGCCAACACCAGCCGGCTCCAAGATGGACCAACCCTGGCCAAGATCAAGCCCATCAGCAATGGTGATAACAGGTTTAAGAAGGGGAAAAAAACACTGCTGAAACAGCAGCAGAGAAAGGAGTGAGAACATGTGAGAGCAACACCAAGGTCAGTGGAGAAGGAAGGAAGGAAGTGCTCCAGGTGCCAGAGAGAATTCCCCCACAGCCCCTGGTGCAGACCATGGTGAGGCAGCTGTGCCTCTGCAGCCCATGGAGGTCCATGGTGGAACAGATATCCCCACCTGCAGCCTGTGGAAGAGCCCATGCCAGGAGGACACCCAAAGGAGATGGTAAGCCTACATTGGAGCAGGCTTCTGACAAGGCCTGTGGTCCTATGGAGAGGAGTCCATGCTGGAGCAGGAAGGCTGGGAGGACCTGCTACCCTGTAGCAGACCCATGCTGGAGCAACCTATTCCTGAAGGAAGGCAACCCCATGGAAGGGACCCACTCAGGAGCAGTTCATGGTAACTAGTGAGTGATCTCTCCCTGTCCTTATGTTGACCCATGAGACTTTCTTTACATCTCTCTCCCCTGTCCAGCTGAGGAGGGGAGTGATAGAGTGGCTTTGGTGGGAACCTGGCATCCAGCCACAGTCAACACATCACAAAGCCGTGTAACACGTTTATCATTGAACTGGACAAGGAGCTGTAACGCACACTTGTTTGGGTTTTGGGTGATACAAACTGGGCAGGGTGCAGTGATTGATATGCTGGAGGGCTGAGCTGTTATTCACAGGAATCTCAGCAAACAAGAGAGTGCAAGAATCATGGAGTTCAAGAGAGGCAAATGTAAACTCCTGTGTAAGCAAGGAAATCAAGCATACACTGGGCTGCGTTAGACATGGTGTGGCCAGCAGCTCAAAGGAAGTGATTTCCAACAACCTTCCGCTTCCTCAGCACGGATGAGGCCACTGGTAATTATACTTCTCATGGAATGAGATAGACTTTAGGATTTTTACTTTTTTTCACCATCAACTCGAACACCCATTCTCCTATTTTACGTGCATCATATTCTTATTTTTTCCCTGACAAATCAGTGATTTAAAGCTAACTCATATAACAAATGTGGTACAAATAGAACCAAGAGGAAAAGAAAACCGAAAAACTTGCATACAATATTGATTTTAAACTCACTAAAAGGTATTTTTAAATTTAAATCTCCATAACACATTTCATTAGTTTAGAAACAAAGATATATCAGAGTTTCAGAACTGGATTTATTGACACTTCAGTACTACAAAGTTATCAAAGTGAATTTGGAATCACTGAGAAAAATTCTTTACCTGGGTAAAACAACTGAAGGTCATCCAGACATACTAAAAAAAACCCAACCAAACCAAACCTTTGTCTGCAATAAAGGAATCCTGTGTTTTATTAAAAAACAGTACTATTTCTCTTCAGAAATCTAAGGAAAAAACTGTGGTCTATGTCAGATGTAATAAGACGTGTGTTTACTGAGAATAGGAAATTTCTTGATGACTTTGATGGCAGAGAATATGGACTGCTGTCTCTGTGTCACACCTGGCACTGCATTTATCCATTAACCCATATGATATTTGGTACTTTATTGCAAGAGTAAGTGAGGTTTCATAATATAGCCAATAGACCAGGTTGTAATGAGTCTAACTCAGATGCTTGGAATTATACAGTGTAACACAGAAAAGGAATGAAGTCCTTATTGAAATGCTTTTAATAGAGATCTGTACAGCAAGAAGTCTTTTTACTGAGGTATAAAAGATTACTTGTCAACAAACAGCAGTTAATTCTGGTTTCAGTTCTGGGAGTTCCCAAGTGCTGGGTGACACATGAGTGCTTAGTGTCCTCTTGTACCAAGGGCTGGACTGCCCATGTCTCAGCAGTTGACATTTCAATGGTATTAACAAGGTAGGTTATTGGTGAAACCTCTTCTTGCCTAAAAGTAAACAACCTAAAGGCTGTTCCAATTGCCAAACAGCACAGGATTATGGTATTATCTTCCTTCTACTTTTGTGTTACTTTCTGGCTGTGTGGTGATTCAGCACTAAGTTAGTGCTGATCTTTGGTTATAAATGGGAAAATTTATGTATCAAACATAGCTGGAGCCAAACCCGTCCCCTAGTGAGACAGTACTGACAAAGCCATTAACCTTTTTGTCAGTATTCCCAATAGAAAAAAAAGATATGTTGGCAATCATCATCCTACCATCTTTTGAATTCCCCTTTACGATAAGAGAGAATACTTGACAGAAAAAGTATTTCTTAGTTAACATGCAGAGGGGTAAAAATCTAGCTAAGTGAACAGTGGGCAGTTGGCATTGTCAATATATTAAAAAGGAAAGCTTATGCTCTGATCTACGTTCACAGGAAATCTCCCCATGTACATACTGTGAAATTTTTAAAAGGGTATTTCCCTTCCTCCTCACTAAGACCAAGATGTCTTCATGAGTCTACGACAAAGTAGCAAAACCAAGAAATTTTGTTCAAGGTAAATAATAAGCACACCTAGAACTAGGATTTCCTAATGTCCAGTCACTTGGTTTAGCNTATTCCACTTCCTTGTTTTAAAAAAAAAAAAAAAAAAAAAAAAAAAAAAAAAATTCATAGTCTAAAATATGACTTAGGAATTTTAAGTTAGGACTAAAACAGGAAATGTGGGTTGGAACTAGATTATCTTCAAGGTCCCTTTCCAGTGCAAATCATTCTGTGATTCTATGAAATCAGCAAAGTAAAAAAGAGTTAAAAACTGTGAGGGAAAACTAGGACAGTTGTCAGCACAACTCAGTTATTTAGACAAGACAGAGTTTTAAACCAGTCTAGAATATTTCCAAATATATTCACTGTTACAGAAGACAAATATTAGTAGGTGAGAAGAGCATGAAAGGAGAATTACATCCTCATAAGAGTGATTTTTTTGCTTCCACAAACTTATAAATTTAAATTGTATCTGGAAAACATTAAGTGCTATCTTGTAATATTTTCAGGAAGTTCTCAGATGAATGAATCAGCTTCTTGTGTAATTAATCAAATTAACTTCACTGGGAGTAGGCAACAGTGAACTATTTAGCTAGATATAAATAGTAGCTTTATGAGTTTCATTTGACTCTTAATCACCGTTGCATGTTAAAAGGTGTACATTAATGATTCCCACAATCTGGTTTTGTTTACACACTCAAAAGACAATATGTAGAAAATTAAAGCATGATTTGCTTTCTATTGAAAACTGTTAGGGAAGTGAAGGGAGAACAGCAATAGTGGCTGCTCATCAGTTGCTAATGAAACTACACTGGAACAAGTAAAGTTTCACATATCTGTGTGTTTTGCCAAGGATTTAATGGAGTCTGGGTTTTACAGAAGAGGAGCCAGGACTGAATAAATGGAATCTTTTTTGCACCTGCCAAGGCTATTTGTTATACATCCATGTATGTATAACTTACATAAATAAATACTTTATATGCTTACAAACTATCCTTACTTTGTGGTATGTGTAGGTGACATAAAATACCAACTCTATTAAAGCACCATTAAATTCATTCCATGTGATCAAAGCAATGAATATCAGTAATCCCTGTTCTAGCAAAATACAGAGGGAAATAGAATTTCATGTTTTATTTCAGGTAACTTTTCAGCAATCAAATGCTGGCATAATTTGCCTTTACCAATAGGTTCTAACTGTGTAGTTACTCCTGCTTTGGGAAGGGGTGTTGGCTTAGATGTCAGGGAAGAACTCCAGAGGTCCTTTCTGACACAAATTATACACTGATTCTGCTTACAAATCTTCATCTGCACTAGCATTACACAAAAACATAACTGGCCACAAATACGTAAACCATCTGTTCCGTTTCTCTTATTTTTACTAGAATTAATGCATCTTTAATTATAATATTGTTCTTTACAAGCATCTTCACATTCCATATGTACTCAATAGTATGTATTTTGATTCAGCTGCCATTAGGCAATGACTCACTGTGTGTTGTCTGATGATGACGTTTAAAATGAGGGAATACTGCTCGAGGATCTTTGGAATTGGAAATATGTTTGGGGAGCTCTTCCCCTTCCAATTTAGACAAGTCAGTTGTGCCAGGTGATGGTGCAACAAAGCATTAGATAGCAATGTGGAAAACAGTATGTCAAAGAGGTAATCTCCTTTTTATTGTATTTATTTTGACATTACATTCTGGCAATTACTTTTAATGTTTGGATTCAGATTGTTTGTAGTCATAATAACAGAAAAGCTGGCATTCACTTCAGGTTCAGTTTATTTGTTCAGTAGTCACATTATATCTCTTGTGTTTATCTACAACCAACTTTGTCTCAGTAGCAGAGTCCCACTCACCTACAGAACTATTGCCTTTGAGATCTCACATGGACAATGTACATTGCTGTATCTGTAACTGCACCAGCAGGACGTTTAAATAGAAAGGTAATTTAAGTAGCAAGTTATCTCACTTTATAACTTGACTGAATTTTATTCTCTACTTGACTTCTTGTCTCTAGATCCAGCAAAAGACTTGAGCACTCAATGGAGTTCAGTTTTCAGCCTATGAAGTGGAATCCATATACCTGAGTCAGGTGCCTATGTTCCTTATATTACACACAAGTGAAAAATGCAAAAGTAAATGTTTAATCTGCTTGGTAGTGGTCATAAGTATGCTAATTAGTGGTCAGAATGCTAATTGCACAGTCTAGCTGGCCAATGTCTTGCTTCAAGAACTGTAGTGGGGGTTAAGTAAGACCTCAGGAGGTGAGCACAGGCAGCATCAAGAAGGAGGCACATCCTAACAGTATCACTGACAATAACTTGCAGACTCCTGCCTGCCTGTAAGAAAAGAAATGACCTGGCATTGCCTTTAGTAATGCTGCTACAATGATCAGTCAAACCCTTCAGCCTACAGAGCCTACCAAAATCACCCTTTTATATAAGAGCAGTTCATAGGAGGAGAGAGCAAAGACTAAGCTTCCTTGATTTCCTGTAAGGATATCCATATGTGCCAGTTTCTGAAAGCTTGCAAATCTTGTAATGAGGAAAAACCTTTGTAAAAATCTTGTTTGGTTGGTGGGTTTTTTTTGTTTGTTTGTTTGTTTGTTTGTTTTTGTCTGTTCACTCAGGGTTTTCTGTTTGTCTGTTTGTTTTTCCAGTGGTGCTGGCATCTCACAGCAGCTCCACTGGCCAGTGCATCCTCCTGGGTTTCAGCAGACCTGTAACAGCATTTAGGGGGTTTCTTGTAGAAACACACACAGAAGCCTTTAGTAAATGTGCAGTGCTTGTGGGTTGGATGTCTCTGTAATTGTGGGATCAGTTCTGTGCATGTCTCCTGCCATTCCAGGTCTGGAAGACAATCATTTTCACACCATCCATGCTAATTACAACTGTTGTGAGTGCAAAGACCATACTTCTGGAGGAACATCTCCCCTTCCATCATCATGCCCAACACATGCAAGGTGAGTGCAGTTGCCCACATTCAGGAGTGTAATGGAACAGGTCCCTTCAGAGCATAAAGCAATATCAGATGTGCTCTGTGCCTTCTTTCCCTGTCCTTGGGGGTAGGCCATACCAAATACTAAGTTTTCTCCAGGTTTACAGCAGTTTACCTGCTTTATAAATCAATGTGTCACAGAAAACTTCAGAGAGAAGGCAAGGAAAGCTTCCTTCTGTATGTCCCAAACCACAAAAGTGCCACAGCTTAACTTTTTGCTTTTAGAACACTAGCAAAAGAGATATATTTTTTTAATTAGGCCTCATGTTTGGAATATTGTTTTACCAAAAAGAGGTCATCACTATGATCTTATTTAAACTGGGAAAAAATTAAAGTGAGCCTTTCAGACTTTTCTAATCCTTCAGATGATTAAAGAAAGACCAGAGTTCTGTAAATCACACTGTTGGCTCAGCAACACACAAACATTAAAACGCCATTCTTTGGTAAACCCCACCGAAAATCTGTAACAATTGCAGTTTAGTTCCGGAATTCCCGAAGACTCCTTCAGCAGCCGTGGCCGCTGCATGACATCTGGCGGCCACAAGGCAGCACGGCCAGAGCGTGGCACTACTGAAACTGCCGCCCGTGCGACCGCTCAAACCACACCGTGTCGGCTCTCACCCCAAAACACCCGCTCGGCGATGCTCGCTGCGGTTGTACATCTTGCCACGGAACAACACAGCTCTGACAAGTGCTAGTGTGTAGCACAGTAGGATACATATCTTCCTTGGGAGTTACGTTCCCTGCCCACCAGTATTGATCTTCCCCTTCACTCCTACGGTTGTGTAGGACATCGAGATGGGGATTTGCAGAGCGACAGAATTGTAGGAGACGTTCTTTGAAGTGCAGAGGTGGAATTCACTGTGAACTTGCACCTACTGAGCTGATAACCAATGCAGAATGATGCTTTGGTATGCAAGAGGTGTCAACAGGTGTCAACAGGTACTCCTCATCCTCCTGTGATCATGGTATAAAATCACAGAATTATAGAATATGAAGGGTTGGAAGGGATCTTAAATTAGTCTCAATCTGCCCTGCCAGGGCAAGGACACCTCCCACTGGACCAGGTTGATCAAGGCCTTATCCAATCTGGCACTGAACAGTGCCAGGCTGGGGCACTCACAACCTCCCTGAGCAACCTGTTGCAGTGCCTCACTACCCTCACAGTGAGGAATTTCTTCCTAATACCTTAACTAAATTTCCCGATTCAGTTTGTGCCCACTCCTGCTTGTCCTATCACTGCAGTTCCTGACGCAGATTGCCTCTCTGGCTTCCCTGTAGAACCCTTCAGGCACTGGAAGGTTGCCATGGGGTCTCCACACAATGTTCTCTTCTCCAGGCTGCTCAGCCCCACCTTTCTCAGCTTGTCTTTGTGGGACAGAAGCTCCAGTCCTCGTATCAACTGTGTGCCCTCCTCTGGACTTGCTCCATCTATCACGTTGGGTAAGATCTACTACAGAAAAAGTCACAGAATATTCTGAGTCGGAAGGAACCCATCGAGTCCAACTCCTGGCCCTGCACAGACACCCCATAAAGTCACACGACGTGCCCGAAAGCACTGTCCAAACGCTCCTTAAACTCTGTGAGGCTTGGTACTATGATTACTTCCTTGAAAAAGTAGGAAAAAGAACAATCGGGTAAGAGAAAACAGAGAGATTAAGCGCTCAAAATCTTCAAACGCGCGGTCCCTCGGCTGAGCGACCCCGCCGATGCCTCAGGAGCGAGCCCGTGGCCGGGTCCAGTACAGCTGCAGCCCTGCGACTCTCCGCCTCCAGCGCTGGCGCCGCAGCACCCACAGCGCTCTCGGGGCGGCTCGGGACCAGCGGCGACACCGACTCCGGAGCCGGCCCTTCCCACCGGCCCGGCCGGGGCCCGCCCCGCTGCTTCCGGCTTCCGGCGCCGGTGGGGGCGGGCGNCAGAGCCCGTGGGGCCTGGCCAGGCCCTGGACGCCCCCGGGTCTCAGCGCGGCGCTGGGCGATGCTGGGGCCCGTCCTGCGGCCTCGGTGACCCTCCGGGCCGGTCCCCGCCTCCGCCGGGGAGCCCGGCTCCTTTCGGTGTTCCCTTTCGGTGTTCCCGCCCGCCCGTCTGCGGACGCGGGCTCTGCTCCTGGCACCGGGGCCTCTCGGGGTGCCGGGAGCTGCGGGGCCGTAACGGGAAAGACCTTTCGGCTCTGCGGCTGGGGCGTGATGCAGCCTTGGGGAATGCTCATTTACGCTTCACTCCTTATCCACCGTGTGCTTGTAGTTGAGAACTTAATTCATCCCGTTCTTTGTACCAAGTGATACATTTAATGCTCCGGTGACAGCATTGGTTATCCTGCAGGAGCGTAGTTATGGGAGAACCTTTAACAAGATGTATTTTATTTGCAGTCGTGCTGACTTGTTTTTTTTGGGGGGGTGTGTGGAATGGGTTACATTTGTAGCTGAAGAACCAAATTGATCTACATGTGCTTCACTGTCCGTTGGAAGAATGACAGATGATAAAGATGTACTTCGAGATGTGTGGTTTGGGCGAATACCGACCTGTTTCACTCTGTATCAGGATGAGATAACTGAGAGGGAAGCTGAGCCCTACTATGTGAGTATGATAAAGGTAGTCACAAATAGTCCAAGGCTGTGGTTATGTTTGTTTCCTTCGTTCTCGTCACGCGTAGTACTGCATGTTGTCAAAAAAACCCACTTCTCATCTGCTTATTCCTGGTAGCTTCTGAAAGTAAACATATAACCATATAACTGTGTAACTTTATCTTTCTTCACAGCAAATGGAAAACTTCAGGCTTGTTTCACTAGTGAGAGAAACTTATCACAAATAATTAATTAAGATCTCTGAAAAAATTCTTAGAAAGTTAGCAAGTGACTAGGTAAATGTGGCTGGATGTGAGTTTATATGTTCTTGGATAATGAACAAAGGGAGAGAAGTTCTATTAATGCAGAAATAATTTAGTCAAACTTACAAAATCCTAAACATTAAGGTTGGTCACCTCTGTAACATAAACTCCTAATGAGCATTGGCGCTGTGGATGACTTCTGCTCATTTTCTTTTCTTTAAAGCCCAGCAGCCGTGAGACAACTAGCTCAGAAATAAGAAAAGAAACTATAATGGCTAAACAGAACACTGCCTGAACAGAATTACTAGCTGATGTCGAAAAAGGGATAATGGATTTGAGTTGTAACATGCCTTCTGTAATGATGTGTTTATTTATAGTGTTCTCATCAGTTTTTCATTCTTTCAGCCCCTAATAGATATGTAATACACTTGCATACTTTGTGTAAGAGCTACTTGAAAGGTATGAATTTAAGTTTAGAGGTGTAGAGCCTTGGTCTCTTTAACATTGGCATGGAAACCATGAAACCGTGCTATCCTCATGGTGTGGCCAGCTTTCTGAGTCAAGGATATGGTTTTAAGGTAGTAGGATTTCTTCTGTTTATTCAATGTAAAGTGTGCACAAAAATTCTCAATGCTTAATTCTTTCTGCAAAATGTAGTTACTCAAGGGTGACAGTTCTAAAATTTTAGCTTTTTCATTTTTCAGCTCATGTTGGAGTTGGTAATACAGCTCTGTGTCTTTGGAGGGACCAAGGATTTATAACAGTATAAGGCAGAATAGCAATCAAAGTTTTAAGCCATGGTATAGCTCTGATAGTTTCAGAGTGTGTTTGCAGTAATGTTTTTGTTCAGCTCTGGAGTGCATATGAAATAAGTCTTCATCCTTTCCACTTCCTGTGCCGAGGCTGGCATCACAGAGCAGTCAGCCCGTGGGCCGAATCATTTTCACGTGAAGCTGAAGCAGCAGATGGGCTTCAGCTGCTAATTTGGTGTGCAGGAGCAAACTTGATCCAAATGAAAGTAAAAGAAGATCAAAAACATCAAAAATTATGGGTAAAGTAGAAAAGTATATGTGGTTAACATTTCCAGCCCTTGACATCTTCAGGGCTTCTACAGCCCTCTTCAGCTTTACATGTCTCCTCTTACTTGTTAGTGTAGGTACAACCTCTGTATTGCAGACTACCTTTCATAAATGGAAAGACTGCATGGAAAGGAAATACTGGAATCATGAAGTT
Source organism: Hylia prasina (assembly GCA_013397195.1). Lineage (NCBI taxonomy): Eukaryota > Metazoa > Chordata > Aves > Passeriformes > Sylviidae > Hylia > Hylia prasina. Next base: position 46,750 of record VYXD01006148.1, read on the forward strand.
GAGCGAGGATAAAGGATTCTGCTCTGAGGAACCTGCTTTATGAAGATGAAGGATGACATAGACTTGGAGGGTGAGGGATTAGAAAAACAACCCAGAGTCTATGGGATGGATTTTGGTTTTTGTGAGAGGTGTGACCGCAGAGCCCTGTCTGTCATATGGGTTAGTGCAGCACAGAAGCTGAAGCATGTGTGTATCACCTGGCCCTGCACAGGGGCAGGACGAGTAATTTAAAATTAACTTGCCTGTCTTTTGGAAAGAGCAATGACATAAAGACTGGGCAGCTCTGGTAAAACACTGTCCTGTGTCGTAATATAGTCATGTAGGGTCGGTTTCTGCAGTTATGCTAGAGATGGATACATCAATTTTCTTTGGAGTGTTTAATGCAGATATTTGTGTTTTGAGTGACAGCGTATTTAGGAACAGTTTGCATGAACTACTTTTGTTGCTGATTTATCTGATTTGTCTCTCATCCTAAAATTGCCATGCATTTTATTTAAAAATTATGTGCTGTTTGCCTCTTGGTGCAAGCAACAGTTAGAAAGAAAAGGGTGAAAGAAGTATGCAGGAATCAGAGACTCATTGGCTGAGACTTGTCAGATGTATAAAGAACAAAATTTCAGCAGGATACAGTCTTAGAATGATGCTTTGCCCAAGGGACTGGTCTTTAACAGGACTACTCTTTAGCTTGCTTGCTGTTGAAGGTATTATCTTGTTAAGATATCTGGAGGAGAGAACAACCTGAAGGCATTCCACATTAGGATGTTTTTATCTCCCTTGATGCCTTAGTGATCAGATCAGTGCAATTCTTGTTAAATCTGTAATTTTTCTGTTACAGTGCTTTGCATGTAAAACTACTGCATGCTCTGCAACAAAACCTGTGGATATACCTGTAGAGGTACTCTTTACACAAAGTTGTATTGCAAGCAGGTGCCTAGGCATTAGGAGTTCTTTGTATTTCATTTAACCTCCTGGTTAATAAGAAAATATTCCTGGTTATTGTGATTAAATACTATAGCAATACATAATATTCAAAAGGAAGGTATTGCAGTTTGTGTAATTTTGGGGGATGACATTTAGGGATGCCTGCGAGGATTTATTCTGCTTGGTGAGGTATTTGGAGATTTACTTTTCTTAGTTTAATGAAGATAACTCATGATCTTATTAGTTATCTTTTGATGGATGGGGAAGGCATATTAAAAGGGGTAATAAGGTGAAAATGGTTTTAAACAGCTCTTAAAGATCTCATTTGTAAGCTAGAAAAGTGGTAGAATTGGATCCTTTCAGTTTTCCTATGGAAGGGGATATCTATATCAAGGTAAAAGAATTGGGGGGACCAAACAAAGGGTTCAATAGGTTCTACAAATGCTCCTGTTAACCTGATTAAATGTTGGGTTTTGTACGGCTGTACAGTTTTTGTTGAAACCTTTTAGGAGTGCTGGTCATGTTCTGTTAAATTCAGTTGAATGCTGTTTGGTTATTGTCTGTGTTCTCTAATTGTGTTGAAGTAGAAACTGGGTTGTTCTTTCACAATATAAACTGAAGTAGAATATTTTACAGAGGAAGTTATGCAGTTTAAGGGGTTATGTGAAACATTTGCAGTAAATAATGCTTTAATATATTTATTAATTCCAACATGGCTGTGCTACATGGAACATGCTGAAAATTGGCTTTTGTAATAGTCCTAGTAAGTCTCATCAGAGTACACCAACATTAATTTAACTGTACATATCATGCAGAAATTACATGAGATTATTACCAAAAATACATAGCTTTGATTGGTATAGCCTGGACTATATTGTCTCAAGAACAATTGGTGAAGATATGTGGAATTAGGTAAATAAAGGGTAAGCTTATGTTGTCATACAAGTCATTAAAATACCAAACAATTCTTACTTGAATGTGTGCATAGCTTCATTGAATTTTGTTTGCCTTTTAAAAATGAAGGCTGTGTTTTGATTACATTACTCCTATGAAACAAGATAGAAACAGTGTGATGGTGGTACTAAAAGCAGCAGTTGGGAAAAGAAAACCATATGGCACATGAAAATGGAGGGTTACCTGACATGATTACTGTGATAGTGATGAGACTTGGCCTTATGTAATTTTATAAAATTGTAAAATTTAGCTGTGTCACAGATGTAACCTAAATGTGGCATTATCAAAAAGATGAATCTGTTCTTTCAGGAACTTGATGTACTCTCCATACTTCTTTATGAATTGGGTATTTACAAATGGTAGTATCATAGCCAAAATATTATCTGATTTATATATCAAAGTGCGGTCTAATTATTGGAGAAATTCTGGAAGAATGTTGCAGCAGAGATCAAGTTTTCTGTCAGGCAGAATATATCCTTACATGGTTTGGGATGTTCCCTGATGTAGGATTCACTTAGGGCATTATTCATGTACTATAAAGAAAATACTTTAAGAAACAACAGTTGTTCTGAGGAACGCTGGAAAACAAATGTTGCTCTAAACATACGAAATATAACCTGTTTATACCTTAGGCCCATTACAGGATGGATGTTACTAAATTGAAATGTCTGCTCTAAAGTGAAATGATGTTTTACAGGGAGGTTAATCTTTACTCAGTGAGATGCTGAAGAGCATTGTTTGTTACTGCTTATGGATTGATTTATCTCTAGTAAATTTGCCACACAGTCATCAGTCAACTCACTGATTGATACAGAGTGCTTAACCACTCCTGTGCATAAGACTGTAAAAAAACAGATGGTAGGGAAGATGTTGCAAACAGCGCAATGTTGTGGTTTGGATAGTATACACTTGAGAAAAGAAGATAGTGTATGACAAAGCTTTAGGAATGTTCTTTATTCAGCTCATAAAATATTTATAGTTTTCTTTCTGATTTTAGTTGCTGATGAAGGTTAAATAGTGGAAGAATAGTAGTCTTGACTAATAGGTTGAACTGGCAAACCCAGTGCAAAGAAAATGGAAATTACCAGGTATTGGAAGTACAAAACTTGGAAACCAAACCCTTAAGCATCTAGTTTTCATTGTTTTTTTTCCCTGATGTAGGAATTTCCATTTTGAAATTGATACACAGTTGCCCATTCTTTTCAATAAGAAGTTAGAATCTCTTCTTATGTGTTCATATGGAAAAGATTTAAAACGTCATTATTTAAATACAGAAAATCAGAAATTGAAGTCCACTGTTCTACACCCCCCCTGAAAGAATCAAGAACTTAATTTTTTACCTTTTTTTGGTGTTAATATATTGGATACTGCTATTCTGCATCTTCTGAGTACATGATTTTATAGCCTTCCATTGACCATTAAAAAGTAAACTCTCTAAAAGACCTCTTACCTTAAAAAGGGGAAGAAGAGAATGCTAACTGAATTTTGGTTATGAAAATGCATATTTGTTACAGACTTTTATTAGTTTAGAGTATTTTATTTACACTTAAGGCTTCTATAATTTTTTTTCCAGTTGCTTTTGCCAAGGATAAGCTACTTGACGCTGGTAACAGACAAAGTGAAGAAACACTTTCAGAAAGTTATGAGACAAGAGGAAGTTAATGAAATATGGTTTGAATACGAAGGTACACCACTGAAATGGTGAGTTTATTGAACTTTGTACTCTATGCAGTTTATCACGTAGAGAGTGTCAGTAGTTTTCCTAAAGTAATCACTCCTTTGGGTTTTAAATATGGCAAAAGAGGAGGAGGGTAAGAAATGCATGTTTCTGGGGAAAAACAAAAGAAGGTTTAATGTTGAACATATTTTAATATTATTCTGCTTGATTTTTTACTGTATGCATAAGGCAGAGGTACTGTGCTGCACTTACTGGTTTTGTTCTCGTTGCCATAATTCAGAATGCTTCTGGTTTTGGCTTTACCATTGCTTGCAGTAGAATTGCCAAATAAATCTTCCTTTAACATATTCCACCTTCCTAAAAGATGTCTAGTAACACAGATAGGAAGTAGTATTTCTGGCGTCTGAATGCAAATAGCTTATATGCATTATGGTAATAAAACATGAGTAGCCTTCACTGTTCACTGGTGTGATATGTGCTTGCACTGTAAAAATCTAATATTGATCTGCAAGCATTTGTTGAATTCAATTAGTTCAAGTTTACCAAACTAATTGCTGCTGATTCTGTTTTTTATTTTGTCCTGTAGTCTATTAAAACAATCTTCTTATGGGTTTTTAGTTTGAGTTTTTTTGTGAGAGGTTAGGAACTTGGACTGATACTGTTTTATTTAATTATTTTCATAAATACTTTTCGTCAGGTTTTCTACTTCTGCTGTTAAAGAGTTTTAAAGAAAATATTTTGAGAGCTGCAGTGTTTGCTAGTGCTGTATAGATAGTATCAGTCCTCCAGAAGATATTTAGTATTTTGAATGATGAAGAGATTTTTATCTCTTTTTATTTCTTGTATCATCATAGGAAAGAAAACTAGTGATTTTTTTCTATCTTACTGAACTTGGATTGTCTTGTGATTAGCAGGCATCACATCATGGAGTCCCTGTAGATTTGGTGATGCAGTAGATCTCTTCTAGTCTCTTGTTTCTTTGAGACCAGCCTAGTGTAAACAAATATGTAAATAGAAACCCATAAAAACGATCTCTTTAAACTTCCATTATAACTGACTGGCAAAACCAGCTTTAGACATTGAAATAAATTATCTGGAATTTAACAAGAAATGGTGTCCTATGTGCCGCAGTAATGTTGAGTTATGGATACTACCTAAATAAACAGCAAGGTACCACATTTATCCTAGTGTGTTCATAATCCCAGGTAAATATTGGGAGAAAACTAGTTTTCACTGAAGTTGTAACAAGAAAGGAAAGAGAGGCTTTGTACTTCAACCAAAATTAGATCTGTATGTTCTGTAAGTTTTCAAATACCATGATGGTTAAACTAGACTAAAAAAAATAACTGTACAATACAGGCCTAGCATTAAAATGTAGCGTGTAATTCTAAAATGAGGTGAAGGGTTATTAAATTCATTGAACAAAGAAACGAAAATAAATAATGTAATGACGATCTGCTAATTAAGGCTCTCATCTTTCAGAAAAACTAAGCCTATTCTGCCAGGAACAGCTCCACTGATTTTGGTGGAACTGCTTTTCTAAGGAAAGTGCTAGTTGTAAACCAGTATTTTAGGAGAATGGTAATCCCAATAAAGAGCCAAAGCTGCTTCTTCAAACACCAGAACTGAGAGTTAGATTGAGCTAGTAGTTGGTAGAGAAAGAATTGTGGGCATTAATGTTTAATCTTTTTAGCTATGACTTGTGCATTCACAATCAAATAGAACTTTATTCTAATTATTTACTTTGCCCTGTGAGGTCTTATTGCTTACAGTCTGTGTAGTTTCATACCTAGTTGGGATGATGTCTATATCTGTTCAGATGCAGCTCTTCCATTTTCCAGTGAGATTTTGGAGGAAGTCTGAAATACAGTTTCAGCTTCAGGCTCTGAGTGCATGGGTCAAGTTCTTAAAGGAGACTGAAGCTCTCCAGGCCTGGAGTTACATGGGCAGCCTGGGTTCTTTGTCCTGCTGAGAGTGTTGGGACGGGGGAAGAGGATTCTTTACCTGCAGGAGGTGTGTGCTGGGGAAGGGTCTGTGTCACCAAGGAGATTATCAGACTGTGTAACATTAGAGACTACAGAAGGAAATGGATCAAACCTCAGACAATCCTGGAGCTGCAGGATTGTACACACTGAAGGAGATGCGGGCAAAGACTGATTACTGGATTAGAAAAGTCTCCTAAGATTTGGAAGAGCTTGAAGTTTATGACTTCTTACAACAGGAGGAATGTTCCTTCTCCACCTGCATTTCTCTTAGTGTAGGTTCAGTGCTCTGGGTGCAGGTGAAGGACTGAAAGTGTTGTCCAGTGATGCATCTGATGCTGAGCCTGAACCGTGTCGGGGCACCAGGAGGAAATGAAAAATTCAGCAAAAGTCTGTATTCTGCTTACTGTCCTTTTGCCAGGACTTTTAACTCTGCCTTTTCATGGTCACTGCAGGTAAAGCTGCCACTGATTATCACAACTGTTTTGTCTTAACAGATAAGTAACAGGTTCAGCCTTGGGTTATCCGTGGTTCATCCAGTGTCTGTATCAAGAAATTTTGACTAGTGTCCTGATGTGTTGCTTTTCCAGCAGATGTGAGAGATTAACAGGAACAGGGATCTGTGACATCACTGAGTTGTTTAAAGAAGACTTTATCTGTTTTCTCACCTGGATTGCATGATCTGTTGCCCTTACCTAGTCCCTCCTCTGTTCCTGAACCACAAGAACTCAACCAACCTGTTGTCTGTCCAATTAAGTTTCATACATCTAAGCTGCTTCCTGACATGGAAGACAACCCTCTGTCCTCATCTGCCCTGCATGCCTTTACTAAGCAGCTTCTGTCTGTCCTTCCACAGCAGTGTTCCAGTTGTGCAAGCTGTCTCACTGTACCTCAGGTAGCCCAACACTCTCCCAGTAATGTTGCAGCATGTGCAACTCTAGTTTTTCCTGCTTGTTTCCCAAGCTATGTGCACTTATGTAGATACTTGCGCTAGGCTCTCTTCTGCCTTCTTTTATCACTTTGACATATCCCTTGTAGCTGTCACCTTTCACCACTTGCTATCCACCCATGCCCATTAATTTCTATTTATCTGTGGGTTGTTATTTACACTTCTATTGTATATGGTCTAAAACTCTCACCAGGCTGAGCAACCTTAAAGCAACGATACTTTTGTCTGACTTAGGTGGATTCCATCTCTCTCTATCCATCTGTTATCCCCAAAGAGTATCCTGTGTTTTTAAAAGCCAAGTAAATCATTGTTGCACCAGCTACATAACTAGCTCCTGACCTGCAGACACCTCTCTGAACCTGTCTCCTTTAGTGGCAAAATTGTGGAGATGTCTCCTTGCCCCTAGAACTTGTAGAGTCACTTGTGATACTCTCAGGGGTTCTGTTGCAGGACTAAAAATTTGTGCCTGTGTGGGTAAACAGCAAGAACTAATAAACCATGCAGAGGACAACTTTGCCAGTCTGCAAGTTTTTAACAAGCTGCAAACCTCTGCAGGTTAACAAGTAAAGTTGGCAGATGGGGCTCCCCTGCAGGATGGAGTCTCCTAGTGCTATAACTGCTTCCTCTGGCTGTGGATGTGCTGTTCAGACAGCTCTGATGCTTCCTCAGAACTTCCAGCCTCTTGTCTGACCCTGAAGCGCTGCCGGTGGTTGGAGAAGGCCTGTCCTTTCTTGGCCAGAGGTTAAAGAAACTTTTTTGTCTGTCCCTCCAGGAGGTGCTCTGGCAGTCCCACAGTTGGACCACCTGAGCTGGGACCGAGGCCCCTTTGCAGCAGGCGGCTCCAGGGAGCCGGTGGGTGCCTCGATTGACTCCCTGCACACCCCACAGTCAGACAAGGTTTCCTTACCTGCTCAACCCTCGGTGTCCCATAGCAGGGCCTCAGGGATCTGATCCTTAAAAGACCTTAGTCCTGGTGTAACAACAGAGTAACAGCTTGAACTGGTGTCCCTGAGCAGGGACCCCAAACCAAGGAGCCCCTGGGCTTGTACACCCTCGCAGTCTCTGTGTGACAGTGTGGGGTTTTTCCTCTGTGTCATTGGCTCCTGTCGTGTCCCTGAGTGTCCAGTCACCTGGTACAGCCACAGGTCCTCGTGCCCTTTCCTGTGCAAAGGGTCAGCACCACTTTTGGCCTCTTGCTTGGGGCTCCCATCACCCAGAGCTCAACCTGCAGCTCCCTCTGCAGCTGCACACTGAGCTACTGGCACTGAATGGATTCCTCACCACCAGAGTTCACATAATTCTGGTCCTCCCCATCCTGTGAGACTCCAATGACTGCTGACACTTTCTCTCCAGATTCTCATCTCTGTGAGATCCTGGTGAAGATGCCATTAGTGTCTGTATCTTCCCTGATGCTGTGCAGCCCCCTGACTTCCTGCAGCTCCTCAGCTTGGTGACAGCTCCTCACTAATGTGCACCTCCTCTAGGTGAGGACATTTCCCCTGCTTGTTCCAGCCCTCAGGAGAGGTCCCAAGCTCTCATGGCAGCTTGAAACTTGGAGAGCTGCAGCCTTTCTCAGGAGCCTTCCCTGAGTGATGCCACTGAGTGCTGGAGTAGTTTCTGCAGCAGATGCTAGGGGATGACACTTGCAGCTTGTTTCCATCCAGCTTCTGAGCATTTACACATGGCTTTCAGTGGAGTTTTTGTCCCTTTTGTGTGGGTTGTGTTCTAGCCCTGGTAACTGCATAGGTGGCTCTCTAGTACCAACTGGATGGATGCTTGGCCTTTCCTGTTAATAAATTAGCAGAAGACAAAAGATCAAAGCACCATTTATTCAGGCATCTATTAACTCTGCAAAGCACAGGGATTTTATTGGAGAAATTCGATTACATGAACTTCGCTTTGTAATCTTAACTGATTAGAAAATACGGATGTAGGCCAACACCTGATGCAGGAGTTTTTGTATGGGTTTTTTGTTGTGGTTTTCTTTTTCTTAGTTATCTGTTTTGTTGTATAAGTTGAAAGTAACTAGAAGTCATTGTTCATGTTGAAAATGTGTTTGTCTAATTATCAAATATGATTTTTGTTACTTAACTCACCTGGAAAACCACTCTTTCATGGAACTCTTGCTGCATCCCTGTTAAGGGTTTAGGATGTGATTGGCAGTTAGTAAAAGTCTTAATGGTAAAAACTTGAGCATTAGTAGTGAACCAGGATAAATCTGGATATGTATCCTCTTTATTCTCAGGTAAGCTCAGGAACTGTAGTAGTATTTTGAGTTTTATTTGCCTGTTGTGGTGAACTTGTCTTAGCTTTGGGATGGCTCACCCATAGAGGGTGCTAAAGCTCTGTTGTGTGAGAGTTTCACCGATCTGGAAAATGGCTTGGCACAGGTGCTCTTACAACAACACTCTCGGTTAGTGCTCTTGGGACTTTCAAAACTTATGTACGTGCTTGGGTCTGCGACCTGTGTTCAGTCCCATTTAATCCAGTGAAACTACTGACTTCACAGTTCAGCATGTGTTTCTCTCTTTGTGGGATAAAAAGCTAGTAATTTCTTTAGGTTATGAGTTTTGAAAGGTCGTGGTATACTGAATGTAAAAAAATATTTTATCAAAGATCTTGTCAATATCTGTGAGAAAACTGAGCAAAGAACTGTTTCTACAATGCCTGTGGAAGTTTTGTGTATGTGATATATGTTCCATGTACTGCTGGGGGCTGTATATTCTAATGAATTTAAAGGAATGAAAGCTTTGAGGTGGAAGTGAATATTTGTCAGAGGCAAGCTTTTTTGTGTAACTCCTTTAATCTAGAATACCATTGAAATACAAAACTCCAATTAATCTTTTCCTGCCCTTTCATTCTTCTTAACTTGATGGTAAAGATACAGAGTTGATCTTGATCTATTGTCTTTCAGCCATTTTACAGATACTTAATTTTTTCACTCTTCTACTTATTCTCTGCATTGATGTATCAGACGTGGGAGAAGGAAAGGATGTTAAAGGTCATTGTGGTATCAACCCAGGACACTCAAGCATCTGAAAGCATGTGTGCTTTTCTGTCAGACCAGCTATTCCTGGTCTGATGCTTTTTAACGAAAAGTACTGTTTTGGAAGGTTCCACAAAGCAGCTGTAGGCCACTTCAGGCTGTTGCAAAAGTAGCAGTGTTTTGTGGGCACAGCTTGGAGACCAGTGGGTTTAGATCTTGAACGTGTACATTCCACACTTGATTCTGACTGTCAGTCATCTAAACTTGCCTGTATAACTTTTCTGAGCAAGCAATAAAGAATGCTAATTGTGGGAGTCAAATGGCTCTTTTTTTTTTGTTTGTGTCTAAATGCAGGTATGTTAACTGTGGTATGTAGAATTAAATGCATGGCTTCTATATTAAATTAATATCTTGTAATTTTCAGGCATTACCCAATTGGTTTACTCTTTGATCTCCATGCATCAAATACAGCCCTTCCTTGGAGCATCACAGTGCATTTCAAGGTAAATTGATATAGACACTTTTTAAAGAACAAGTGAGCATGAGATTGCACGACATTTAGAAGCTAGGAAAAGGTTTCATAACTCCTTTATAAAGCACGTGAGTGGTGTGATTTGACAGGGAGAGTATCTATTGTTCAGGAAGCATTTAAAGGTTTCTGTAAATCTGCAGCTATTTTCTGTGAGATTGTGTGTGCTTTTATTGGACTTTCAAAAAAAATATTCTATTATAATCTTAATATTGTGTTTAAAGGTATTGTGTTTCAAGTTATGAGGCTTATGATAGAAGAACTTTCTATAATGTTTTTAATTTAATTGGCTTGAATTGACTGAAGATTGGGAAGATTAAGAAGTGCTTGTCCTTTTAGGCATATATGAGCACAGATATGTAGAAATCTTTGAAGTCAGGGAATGCTGTTGTACTTAATGTTGGTCCCTTTTAGGGAACTGAGTGAAATGAGTTTGGTCTTGTGACAGCTTAGTCACAGGAGAGACATTATTTTGATTGTGCTTTGTAAACCCTTATGTATGACTTAATAGCACTACTGATCTTTGCTCAGAGTGGAACTCGAACAGGGTTAGCTTTGGTGCAGGAATCTTGCATACTCTGAAATGCACTGAGACAATAATTCCAGGTACGTTTTGAAGTCAATCACAACTACAAATAATAATATTTAACTTTGAAGTGTTAATATCTCCATTGTAAAAGAAACAGTGCAATAGGAAATCTGATCTGAAGGACAATGCTGCATTAATAGGCTTGACCTTAGGGCGTGAGAGATTTGAATGAAATGAAAAATGTATTGGGAAGCACTTGTATTGAACATTTAAATTGAAACAATTCTCAAAGGTATGTTAGAAAAGTTTTTTCCAACAATAATTGATTCTTTTTGGAAGTGTACACTGAAACCATACATTCTTATGATATGTATTTCTTCATGTTGAAACTTCTAACATGACTGACTTAATGGATCTGAAGCTGGGGATGTTTTTGAAACCATTGTGATTGCTACACTTGCCTGATAAATGTCAGAGACTTGGGTGAGGAAAGTTCCAGAATGTTCTGAAGAAAATGTAGGGTGACTAGTCTCATAAATCATGGTTTAATTGTTACGTTCTGAGAGCCCTGGGATATTAACAGTGGCAATGTGGAGATGTTGCCCTCACAAAATAGAGGTATGTTGAGAATTAAGTTGTAGCACCACAGTGCTTTTTAATCAGCAACATAAATTTGACTTTAATGTCCTTGTGTTGCTGCTTTCCAAAAGATCAGCTACTTACAGTTTTTCTCAAAGGTTTACATTAAAAATCAGCAGAGATAATTAACTGCTAAGGTAGTTTTATTTTAAAGGTTGATGTAATTTAGTAATGTAATACTGTGGAGTTAGCACCTGCATAATCTCTCTTCCTATTTTGGTGTAATCTGAAAGTTTATTTAAATAAAACCCCTTTGAATCCTTAAGTCAAAATGTAAGTGAAAGATATCAGTATGTCAAAATATTGAAGAGGTTTTCATATATTACAGTTCCTTACAGCTGAATAGTTCAGGTGTGGGATTTTTGACTAAAGTATTCTTTTCATTTCTGTGTAGTTATTCTTCAAAGAGTCATAGTTTTTATTTGGCTTAATTAAACAGTGTTAGATTTTATGGGGTTTAACTTTTGTTGTTGTGACTGTCTCCTTTTCTCTACCAATGCGTGCAGTCAACAGCAGATATCTCAAACATCTGTAAAGAGTGTTTTTCAACTTCTTTTTAAAAGTCAAACTCCCCCTAGCAGGTTTCTTTGTTTGAAGTTAAAAACATGGAAAAGGTTGATTTCTGTTCAACAGAAGTTTTCAACCTGATAGATGTTTGTAATTGTCCTCCTGTGTTATGTACACAGACCAAATCATAAACACACTTAGTTTTTCCATTGAAGAAACAGTTTGTTAATTTGTACGTCTGGTATGCAATAAAATTATGTGCATTGTATCTTGTAAAGTTGAAAAACAGTTGCATTTAATAGTTGCAGCAGGATGAGGCTGAACAGCATACTGGGGTCTGAGAATCATGAGAGGCTATAGCCTAAGAAGTTGCTTTTGTTGTCCAGGTGTGGCTTTATGGGAAGGAGGGAAATTCTATCCTTTCCTGTTAAAATCATCTCACCTTACTCTGCGGCCTGTTAACCACTATTCACGTTCTCAGTGTGGTAACCACCTCTCCAGATTTTGGGCAGTAGATAAGAAGTGGTGAACCACTCTGGAAAAAGTAGCACTGTTGGAGGAGAGGAAATTGTGTGTGCCAGGGGAAATGCTGAGGTTCTGCTGAAGCCATTGTCTGCTGGTGCCTGCCTCTCCACCCATGACCTGATGTACAGGAGGGGAGACAGCATCTGTCCTTGTGTGACAGTCGTCATTTTTGTGTTGTTTTAGGTGAAGATTGGGTTGGGTGGAATGGAAAGGAAGTACTTTTCCATGTAGCATATGGGAAATTGTGCAACTGCTGGGAGATATTGTGGAAGCCAGAAGTATAAATGGGGTTTTTCTGAAAGCAGTCTACTTAAAGAAAAGACCACTGATGGTAACTAAACACAAATACATAGATGCACCCCCTGCTGCTGGATACATTCCTTCTGGTTTTTAATGCCCAATTTTCTGTAAATGGAGTCTAATGCCAGTAGACTGTCACAGGATAAACAGATGTTTTGTGAACTAGAACTGAGAGATAAATATGGGTGGAATGGAGTTATGAAACCAGATTGTTGAAATGGCCTATGATGTTTTTGGTACAGTTTTATGTGAGAGGTCATTTTGTACTGTTGTCTGTGGAGGTGATACCTATTTCTTTGTGACCAGTTCATACTGCAAGGGTCTACTGGTATGTGAAAATAAAAAACAGAACTCCTTGAGCTTTCTGAGAAAATCAGAGTCAACCCTTAGTAACTGGTCGTTCAAAAATGCAGGGCGTGGAGGGAGTAAGACACCACCAATAAGAGTACTTGCATTAAAGCCACTTATGTCATCTGTTAATACTTTTTGCAAATTTCCTAGTTGTATAGCCAGGAGTGGCTACCAGTTTCTTCACAATTGTCCCTTCCTTCAGAGAACTGAATGAAGTTATTTATGATTGATCAGTATTTCTTCAGGTAGAAGGAAGGCAAGTAGATTTTTTTTTAAAAAATACAAGCACACATGATCTACATTTAAGTATAAAACTTATTATTTTGTGCCCTGATGGATAAATCAGAAGGGATGCCATGTTTTCTGTTGGTAGTCTCATGGAGGTGAAACTTTCATATGCTTCTTGCAGATGTGCAGTGCTTTTTTTCTAAGTTGTCACTTTCATGTTTAGGTTTTTCAGCTTCTACTCACAGTACTTCATAGAAACGTGTCAGTGTTTCTCCTACTAAAGAAAAACACCCACAGCACTGAGATTCAGGAGTGTTTTCCAGTCTTTCACAGTGTTGCTCCTTAGAAGCTGGGAAAATTAATCATGCCTCACTTAGTTCTACTACTGTGTCTAGATTCTTTACACTAGCTTAACTAGCTTTGACCAATTTTAAATAGATCCTTGCTGTTCTGCAGACTACACTGTGTATAATTTCTGGAACTCATCCTCAGGGAGAGACATTAGCTGCAATTTGAAATTCATTGGAAGAAAGTCAGCAGGAAGATGTCTACCTGTAGAAAGGGAAGAATGTCCAAAAAAGGCCCCACAGTACAATATTTAAACGTATGTGTAATGAAACAGTTGTAACAAAACTGTTGTTTTCATAAACTTAGCTAAAACATCAGTTTTTAACTATGAAAGTCAGTTTCTAGGTTCTTATATTACTTGGCATTAGGTACGTACCACTGTTTCTTCCTTTGTTTTGAGGGATGCCAGTGTCTCACTTTGAATTCTTGCATGTAAAGAGCTGTTTTGATCTTAAAGTATGTTATTTCTGTCTATTTGTTTCTTCTGGATTGGTTATGAGACTTTACATTTTTATTTGAGCAACTAAATTGAACTTCTGAAAGTATTTTACAGGCCTATGCAGATGTCAATTGGCAAGTAACAAGTTCCATTAATGTTTTCCTGGTAAGCTTGGGCCCAATTATGCTGAGACACTCAGCTTTCTAGGGTAGAAGAGGAGCAAGGTCTGCCCCATAAGAACTTTCCTTATTGTTCTGTCTTCTTTAATGTCTTTATATTTGGCCATTCTCATATAAGAAACTAGATTTATCTCTGTCCTTGGATTTCTAGACAGTTTAATATACACCAGTCCTAACAACAGCACTCCCTTTTGCAAATTCAACACCAAACATTGTAAACTTTAGTGGAAAAGGTATTAGCAGTCTTTTCTTTATGCCCCTGTTTTTGGAAGATACTCATCCTTTTGGTCCACAGTTTCCAGAGTTTGGGTTCTCACTGTCACGAGGAGGAAACAGTATATGGAATTCCATTATTTAATTTCCAACTATTCTCAATAACTTAATGAGGAGGGAACTATTACTGTTATTCTCAGAATTTCTTTCAGGTAAGGCAGTCCCCATCTCCCTTTTTGATATTATGGGTTTCTGTATTTTGAAGCAGTCTTCACTATTTTTCTTGGGGTTATGTGGGGGAGTGAAGGTAGGAGTGAAAGGGTTTTATTCCAGCATTAGATTGCTCCTACTGCAACGTGTTAACTTCGTTTTAAAAGCCTTAGAAAAATATCCCATTATATGTACTTGTATTTCCAAAATGGTTTTGACAGTCCCTCACAAAAGCTTTTTAAAGTGCCAGTTTGTAATGGGTTAAGAGGAAAGGGTCTCTGGTGGAATAGCATGAGAATTCAAGTATAAAAATGTAGCAAGCCCTTGTCAGGAAGGGAAGTACTGATGATGCTGCCACTCTGGTTTGGCTCTGAGGTTTGCTGCATTCAGCATGGTCATAAGCAACTGTGAAAATAAAATTAATAAGGAGGGCATAAAGGTGGGGTTTAAAACTTCTTGAAACTAAAGGCACTGGATTTGTGGTAGTGAATGCTTGTGTTATTATAAAATGGCAAGTGATAATAAGTGTTGATAAAACAAGAACTGGAGGAAGGAAAACCACAGCCTCTACAATGCTGGACTTCTGAAAAGTTAATTTCCAAGGAAACTTTTTTTGTATCTGAATATACTGTATCTGAGATATACTACTATAACTCCTTAAAAAATTCATTGGGAGAGGTAGTTGTCATTTACTGAAGGGTTAAGAGTTACTTGAGGAGTGGTAGTTGTGCATCTGCAGTGGTGAATGCTGTGTGCCAGTGTAACCAACTAAAAGGGATATAAAATCAAGTCTCACAAGTTAGCAGTTGTCACGTGGATTAGTTGAAGCTGGAACTGACAACGATTTCCAGTATCTCTAATGAAAAATGTTTGTAAGTGGCAGATACGCTCTAGTTCATAAATGTGGGTGATTCTCTTTGGTTTTCAAGGAACTGCTTAGAAATGGTTGATGAAATATCGTAGAGAGCCAATATAAATTAGATGCTTGTCACTTCTCATCATTTTCTCATTTGTTGGCTGAGATCGAATATCTGCTTGAAAACATGTTAAAATTCTGGTTTTACAGAGAGTTGTTGAGCTTTTATTTTTCCTGAAACATTTTCACTGCAGCCTATTTCTTGTCAGCAGAGTGAGGGAATGGTTGTTACATTTTTCCATAAGTAGAAGATTCCAGTGTGTTTCTTTTGCGTAAATACATGCCTATTTAAAATTATCATTTATTCTTCATCATACAAGGTATGTGATGCATTTAATTTCTTGATCTGTCATTTCTCTTTGTAGAATTTTCCAGAAAAGGATCTTCTACACTGCCATTCTAAGGATGTGATTGAAGCTCATTTTATGGCTTGTATAAAAGAAGCAGATGCTTTAAAGCACAAAAGTCAAGTCATCAATGAAATGCAAAAAAAGGATCATAAGCAACTGTGGATGGGATTACAGAATGGTAAATATAACACATCAAGTATTAATTATATTCAGGTCAAACAAGCTAATAAATAATTTCTTCAAATTTCAGTTATTGCGTGCGATATAAAATGTCGTTCTGCAGAATTTGTGTGTACTGACAAAGTATTGATGGATTTGGTGGTTTTTTGTTTGGTTTTTTTTTACTAAAGTCATAATTTTGTTGATAATTTAAATACGCCTTGAGTTATTCAAGGAATTAGACTGGGTTGTGACTGTTTTAACAAGCCAAAACTACCAACCAATGAAAATAGATAGATAAATGTTGTCTAGTGTACTTTTGTGCAAATGGTGGTCTTTATTTGGGAGACACCTGGGGTGTATTCAGTATTAGCTATCTTGGACTGTACATAAGACATTATCTCCTCTAGTTAATGCTTATGGTTGTCACTAGTAAACAATACAGGTAAACTGTAAAAAAAGTTGTCCAGTAGATTTAATAATTTTACTTTTCTCCCCTCCTTTTTTTAAATTGCTTTATGGCTTTCACAAGGACTTTTGCATAAATAAGTATTGACTTGAAAAGTCAGCAAAATTATTCAGAACAAGATCTTTAATTAGTTATCTTTTCACAGGTGTTATGAATCAGTATTACAGTGCAAAATAAAACTTTGGTTTTTAGTGTCTTCTGTATTAAGGTTCTTAGAGCCCTGTAAGTTGAAAAGCTTTTGTAAGTATTTCAGAAACTGCTCTCTGGAATGGGTGATCATGCACTTTCATTGCATTTTTCTCATCTCCTGAAGCTGTCATTTATATTATCCCTATTAAATTTATTTTATGAAAGCATTTAAGTGTAAGCATGAAGGTGTTTGTTCTGTATTGTGAGACAAAATACTGAACACTTAGAAATAACATCTTCTCATATGTGTATAAGAAAAATCAAATTAAACAGAAGAACCTTAGAATACAAGACTTGAACTATGCTTTTGGTTTAGACAAGAAGGTTCCAAATTAGTTTTGGTTTAATGTGTGTACTTAGTGAGTGTGTGGCATTTTTTTCATTGTCATTTAGTGGCACTGCCTTCCACATTAAAGGTACTCCAGTGATAATTTTGAATATGAATGGTTATTAAAAACTCTGCTTTCTATTTTTTATTTAACTGGAGGAGAGTTAGAAATTGAGGCATTGTCTTAATTTGCCATTTGAGTGGTGAGGTCTTGAGGAAGGCCGTGCATACCTGCAAAATTTATCAAGTAAGAAATTACACTTTATCTGGTTTGATTCCAGGTACTACTTGAAAGATTCTGTATTGCATAGGTAATAGTAAACTGACTGATACTGTGTTCAATTTTTGTTAATTAACAGTAAATAAGAGTTCCAGTTCAGTGAAAGCCAAAATCAGTATAAAAAGTAGATGTTTCCCTAAAGCTTATATCATTACAAGTCAATTTAAGCAGATTCTAATAATTCTGTCAGGGAAAAAAAGTATTTTGCTGTAATAGTATTTGTCTTTCAGGCAGTTAAGTTCAAGAGGCAAAAAGCTGTGCCAGCATAATTTTGTTTTCTATTTCAAAAATTACTATCCTTAGTGTAAAAAGAAATTCTGTCACTTCATCCCAGTACTCAGGTGTTCCCAGCAGTGCACTTTATGTGCTCTTTTTATTAATGCTTTTTAAAATTAATACTCTAACATGAGTTACATGGTGAGTATAGAGTTTTACAATATGAGCTGAATAATGACAGGAGAATTGACTAAATTATGAAACAGTAAAAGTTACAGTTCTTTTAACCAGAAGTTACAGAATCTTGATACTCTCAATATTTAAGGTAAGAGGACAGATAAACAGCATGCTTTTTTTCATACTCTTCTTAGGCTTTATCTTTTAGTTGATTATTTGTCTAAGAATATCTTTGGTTATAAGGAAAGCAGAATTTTTCTGTTTTGCTCTACAATGTTAAGAACAGGGGTTGCCTAGCAAAGTTGATTTCAAGGATTCACTGTACTTAATGAGAAATTGCACCTGTGTTATCTGACACCTGAATGAGAAGTTTTAGCAATCTTTTGAATACTTTCAAATGCTAATTTTAATTTCTCAACTCTTCATAAAAGAGAAACAAGAAAAGCTTGTGAAACCAAGAAAACTCTTTTTAAGCACGTTGTATCTTTCAGTGTGTTTTTATAGGCTTTCATTTGAGATGTAATAATTTTAAACCACTTTGTGAAACAGAATGAATGACCACAAAAAAGAAAAGAAAGTAGCATTTGTGATAACTGCTTTGTAAGTAAAGATGCATCTGCAAACTGTTTTTTCTGTGCAACTTCAAACAATTTTTTTCAGTTCTTAATTATAGGAAGTGTTATTTGTTTAACAAGTGATAGCATTACTTAGAAGACATGTTCACAATTTACATTTTTGAAAAAAACCTGTACAGTCTTGTTTGTTTGGAAAAATATAACTATCAAGTAATTTGTAATTGGTATAAATGTTTCTGTTGAGAAGCAGCTACTTGAACAGGTAACATGTGAAACTTACCAGTTGCCTGTAGATGGCTTTTAAGAGAAGAACTGTAATAGTGAATTTGTGGGAAAATCTTGTGCTGGTAACAGCTGGTGGTTATTCATATCAACCTTTACAACCCTCCTCCCACTATTTCTGGTTTTATGTTAATCTGATACCAAATCAGGAAAGAAAACATATTCTTCTGTTTTGTGCTGTGGTTTTTCTTGTTCTTCACAGACAATTTTTGATTCATAAACCAGATATTTCTTAGGTGGAACTCTTCTTTGAGACAGGTAAATTTTTGACCAACCATGGATGTCTGTCTGTGGTAGGGAAGTGATAAAAGCAGACGATGTGGCTATACTGATCTTTGTTCCTTTGTATGAATTGTTAAAATTCTTTGGTCAGAATTCATGGAAAATATTACTACTGGTTTTGCTTTAATAGAGTTATGGCCATTTTTATCATGGATCAAAAAGATTTTCAAGTGGGTGGGTTTTTTTCTTCTTGTCTTTTGTGTGGAAAAATAAAGGCTTTCAGCTTTGAAACTCTTAAGACTATGAACTTACTGATGACTCAGGATCAAACAAATGAAATCCCAACTGTTTCTAGGGGGAGAGCTGTATTTTTTGCATGGTTCAAAGAATTAATATCTATAACTTCAGTATATAATGGTTCTGATAAATGAGGGGATTTAGATTCAGCACATCTGCTTTTTATCAGTTGTGGAGTAACAGAAGCAACTGTACCCTGAAATTTTCACAGGCATCATTTATAAGCAATGAAGACTAGACTTGGTATTTCTGATACATGACTGGGAGAAATAAACAGTAAAAAGTCATAACTATTTTAAGGTTTCTTTTATATATTATAAAATATAATGAAGCCATTATTTTGCTGAAAATATTATGGAAAAAGAATGTAATGCTCATTCATGCTGTAGGGCTTACCAAAAAATAAGTGGCTATATTGAATTGTTCTTATTAGAGGAGAAAAATCCTGCAAGCATTCAGAATATACAATATTTAATCTTTTAGTGCATTTGATCTCTTTCTTGCCTTACTGACAGAATCATGCCCGTGTTTTCTTGCATTTAGTTCCAAAATTCATCTATACTGTTCTTGCGTTTATGAGAGGGAAAAGTTGTATTTGTTCTCAGTCATCACATTTCTGTTTAGAAGTATTCAAGCTGCAAAAAAGGAAGTGTCTTACAGTTTTTCTTGTGGTGTGTACACTTGACCCACTCAGGTTTGATGGGCGTTTCTCCTCTTCATAGAGAACTGGTGGAAGCAATGCTGTCCTTTACCTTATGGTGAGCATGCTTTAGTAGCTGAACAAATCTCTGTGATCTCAACTCATCATTTGAAATTTGATTAGAAAATCTTCTGGAGTTTATCAGGAGAATGAATAAAAAGCTACTAGTTTTTAAGTCACAAAGCTACCTTTTTTACTTCTTCCCCGTATTGCTGCCAAAATGGGGAGTTCTTTCTGTGTTCAATCCGTGGAAGTTTGGTTAACTGTGGAGAAAAATAAATAATTCATTTGAACTTTGAAAATCAGTGTATTGGTTAAAAGTGATTTTAAAAACCCAGTTGTTACCTTCCTGGGCTGGTAAAAATTTCCCAGTAAGGCAAATTATAATTTGCCTTGTAATTAGCATCAGTACCTGCTTATTCTGGAGTTGAGCTAGCATGGCACACACCAAACATTGGTGTTGCTGATACCATGGAACTGGGGGAATGAGATTTAGACTGGTTCAGATAGCCCTGCACAAAGTCAGCCCAGTGCTGGTTTGGTTGAGCAGGGTCTGGCTTCGAGCAGGCTGGACCTGCAGAATCAATCAGCTGCATCAGGGCAGACCTTCCTAGGGCTGTTTTTGGGGTTTTTTTTCTCATAGCCGTGGGTTTTGTTTGGGGCTTGGTTAGTTGTGGTGGTTTTTCTGGTAATGGATTGTGACCTAGACCTCACTGTTAGTTCTGCAGTGTTTATGGGATTGTTACCCTTTCTGCACAAATGACTAAGCCAACGCTCCACTCATATGGGTGCACTATTGAGAGTCTAAACTGCCATCCCCCTGAAACTGCTTTTGGCTTTGTTACTCCTCTGTGCTGGCCTGGTATCTGCTTGAGTAGCTGCCCTTTGCTGCAACACAGAGGTGGGGAATTGATGGCAGCCTGCATTCCCCTGTTGGCTTTCTCTTCTCTGCTCTCAAACAGGAAGGCAGAGCAGGTCTGCTCTGTCTGAGGCCAGTGACAATCTGTGGGTCTCAAAGGAGGGCATGAACTGTGAAGGCAGAGAAGGAAGGAAAGCAAAAGGTAACAATGCATTCCCAATCCTACTGAAGTCTCTGCCACGAGAGGAGGTTGCCTAGAAATGAGGAAGAGATAGTGTTTCTAGCATTTTCACCCTCTTGTGTTAGATGGCCGTGTGCCTAATGAAAACCATAACATTCTGAAGGAGCAAACTTCAAGGCCTCATTTTGCTGCCTTCTGCTTTTCTTCCTCCCCTTGCTCTCAAAATAAGTCATTTCCTGAGAGATGTGTATGGTCTAACTAAAATTTAGAGTAAACTTATCTCTAAAAAATGGACTTCACTTTTAAATTTAACTTTCTTTAGTTGTTGAGGTTTTCTTGTTTTGCAATTTTAAATGCTTCTAACTTACTTTCTGCTAGTAAACCTTTGAAATCATTAATATGCATTAATATTATTAATTAAGTAAATATTATTAATTAAGTAAATAAGTTCCTTAACTTTTAAGAAAAGCTTTATTTTAGGAAAATACAGAGAAAGCAAAGTGGGTTAGAAAGTTACATGGTGTTACATTGATCTGTTTCCATATATAGAGAGAGAACATAATTACAAATGAGGAAATCAAAATTCCAAGGGTATCATGGAGCAGAAAGCTGGAGGATGGATAAAATTGTCAGGAGTCCTTTTCCTTCTGACTTACTCAGGAGAGTCTGTAACAAGCCCTGCTGTTAATTCCTATACAACCTGTGGGGTATGTGTTTCAAAAATTGCTTATACTTGTTTGTCATCAGAGCTTTCCTTTTAGTTTAAGTGACAGGACTTCTGAGATTACCTCCTTTTTTTTACTATAGAGAAGGCTTAAATTTTATAGGATGTATACATTTTCTTATTTGAGTAAAAGAAAGGAAGTAGTACATCTTGATGACTTTGCCTAAACCTTTTCCAGGTAAACTGATGACCTATAAATGGAGGTGATGTTAAGGAATCAGTGTATTCTAAAGTACTTAAAGTGAAACTTCTGGTTTGTGAGTACGCTTACGCTTTGTGAGTAAGCAAAAAGAATGCCTAAGATGTATGGCTCCCTTGTGTATTACTATAAGAAAATGAGGAAAATGCCTTTTTGATCTGATAGATAATCTGAAGAATGACATGCTGCTTTCTTGTACAGTCTTCAAAATGTCCTCTTATACTGAATGTTGTTACTTTGCTATCTGTGACGTGAAGAATATTTTCACATATTTCTGTGGCTTCAGCCACATTAAGTCAATACTGTTCTAAGGACCTCTTTCCATATCTGATAGTGACTCATATATGAAGATAATCTGAAAGTTTCAGTAAACTTGTGTTCCCTTTTCAGTGGTGGGATTTGTATTATATACCATGGTCTTTCAAAATGCCTAAGTAAACTAGGTGTTTAACAAAGCTCATTTAACTGTGGCAGTGTGTAAAATGGAAGAGAAACAGTTATCTTAGCAGTTATCTTAATGATGCCATACCAGTACTTCAAGCTGTGCTCTCAAAAAGCTGTCACAAACTGTAATAGTCATTGAGAGTCAGATACCTACCAAAGTCTTCCTGAAGTCTTGATAGTTGTAATTATCAGTGTTTTTTAAAAACAAGAATATGAACAGTGAATTTGGGTGAACTAAGTAATTTAGAGACAAATCTTTAAATAGCTTTAGGGAAATTATAGTAATCAGCTGTAAATAATGTTTCTGAATAGCACAGATATTGGTTTTAAAGTGTTCAAAATATTTATTTCATCAACAAAAGCTCCTTCATGCTTGAGGCATACTACACAAGAACTTAACTTTTTATAAAATTGATTAGAAATACCAGTGAACAGAATTACGTATGCATGCAGAGTCTTAGTCTGCCTGGGAACAATACTGAAGTAGTATTTATACTAAATGTTGAAAAGACTTCTTTTTGGCTACAGCAGTTAAAAGCAACTCTTGTAAAAACATGAGTCAGTAGAAAATATGCTTGCTTTAAAGTTAAGGAAATACACTTTGTATCCTTGACTTTCAGCTGCAGCTCTCTGTACCCTGCAGTTTGATTATATGTATGTGACAGATTAACCCTTAGTGAGTTTGTGGCTGAAAGGAAAAGTTGATGGGAGCAGTTGATGGATTGGAGGACAGATCTGCCATTTGGAGGGGCTGTGATGGGCTGGAGCCTCCCCGAGCTGACACACCAAGTGCTGCACCAGAGACAGGAAAAAGCCCATAACATCATAGCAGTGTAGGAACTGACTGGGAAGCAGCATTCTGGAAGTGTTTTATGGTGGACAAGAAACTGAGCCAAAAGCCTGTCATGTGGTGTTGCATAAATAAGGATTGACTGGGGAGCTCCTCCAGCCCTTGTGCCCCCCGCTTGGCTCTGCACTTGTAAAGCAGTACTGGGAGTGCCATGTCCTCTTGGGACCCCAGGACAAAAGAAATGTGGGCAAACGGAAAAGAATCCAGCAGAGTGCTTGTAAAATTCTTAGGGGCTGGAGCATATGCTGTATTAGAGAGTGGGGAAACTCCCTTGTTTAGCCTGAAGATGAGGAAACTGAAGGTGGATTTAATACCAGCTTTACCTGAAAGGAAGGCCCCTAGAGCTGATAGTCAGACTCCTCTCACTCTTGTCTCCACTGGCAGTGGAGCTGGGCAATTACGAAAAAAGTTACTGGTTACAGCAGCAGGAAGTCTGATGGTACATGGGGGAGGGAGGGTAGGGTGGGGTGGGCTGGGGGGGTGAAAGTGACTGAGTGGAAACCCACAGAGACAGTCAAACCCCACTGGACAAGGCCTTGAGCAAATTGGTTTAACTTTGTGTAGGCAGCTCTTTTGGGGCAGGGTGAGGAGCTGTTATTCCAAAGCTTGACCTCCAAAGGCACTTCCAGACTAAAGGTTTTCTGTCATTCTTGTACATCAGTTCTTGTACATCTTGTACAGCAACCTTTGGTCTCTTAGTGCTAGGTATGGCACTGGTACTTCCATGGTTCTTCCACTGATACTGCTAGGTGTCTGCCCAGGTACTTCCATGGTTCATATGGCTGTTGGACAGTGAACCACTGAATGGACAAGTTTTGTGGTTTTTTAACTTCAGTGTTGAACGTAGTTGTGTGCAAGCTGTGAGCTGGTATTGCTTGTATAGAGCTACAGCTACAATTTAATGTCAAGCTTCCTGTTTAATTTATTCCAATAAATGGTTTTAAGAAGAAACCATGAATAGTCCAGACAAAATTGTGCATATGTGCTACCCCAAGGGCTACACCAGTTGGTTCACTTCTTTGACTTCCTAAAAAGACGCTGAAATACAAGAGCCATGAATTAGTACTTCCTTTCTGAATTTCAAGTCTTTCTCTTGATTTTGTATTAATTCTTTGTTTTATAAATCCTCTCAACAGCCTTCTTGAAATATGTCCAGTCCTAGAGTCTGACGATCTCTGATAACAGTTGCATCATTATCAAATATAGAAACAAAATAATTCCTTACTATTATGATATTTTTGTTGATAAGGTTAAAGATTAGGGTGGGGTTTTTAGTTCTTTTGCCTACTATACTGCAGTGGGAACTTCATTTTAACTGTCTATATGCTCTTACCAGGGTTTTTCATTGCAAGGTATTTGTAGATGTATTTTTCCATTCTGTGATAATTGCCCAGATTTTTTGTGCATGCAGATTTAAAGCTATGCTACAGTGAAATGCACATGTTGATGGTGAGCACTTGAGCAGTGCCCTTTACCCTCTCAGTGATCCATCCTGTTGTAGTCTCGTGTGGGTGAAGGAGATGTGTCTAACTTCAAGATCCATGTGAAATTTCAAGTTGTTTGAAGTGTGACAGCACTTGAGTTTCAGAAAACAACTGTAAGAGGCTAGTATGAGTGAAACTGAGGGCCTTTTAGCCCTCAGCTTAGACTAATCCTTAGTTAACACTGCTCAGTAGTAAGAGGTTCAGCAGTTGCTGTCTATTTACAATAAAGTATGATGGGATTACCAAGAACTTTTTAACATAACAAGGTATAAATTTGGATTAATTTCAATGACTGCTAAAGGATCTCTAGTCTGGTTTAATGGAGGAAACAACAATTCTCAATGTTTCCCTGTGCCAGTAACTTTTTCAGCTGTTTTAATGGGTACTTTAAAGGCATGAATAATTTTACTGATAGGTTTCTGAACCCTACATGCATAGTGTGGCATACTGTATTGGTAAAATCATGTTTGAGTTTAGTTTGTTGCTTAATGAATTTGTGTACTGAGATTATTGTCATGGGTGACATTAAGTCTTTCTAGTTTTGCTAACTCATGCTTTTTCTAAATATGTAAATAGATTATCAAAGCTCTCCTTAGATTCTGTGCATCTCTAGTACTGAAGACTAATGTCAGTCTGGCATTTGGGCATTCAGTGACTGTATTTCTAAGCAATTAATAGTTACAAATATTAGTGACTTGGCTGATAGATTTCTCAATTATTTGGTTATTAACTTTCTGATCTTTGACATAAAATACATAGAGAAGTTTTTATATTTCATTTTAGGCAAATTTGTGTAGCAATCATCATCTCTTGTTTAAGAAATACAATCGGTGGAGTCATATGAAACTTGTCACTAATCTCACTTCTGTTGAAATCTTATTGTTACTACTTTAAATATTGTTATTCAGATAGGGACATCTGCCTTTTGCAAGTACTTTTTTTGCTAATACAGAAAGTCTCTAACACTTCAAGCAAGCACTTTCTTAAAAACAGATGGACTGTGAAAAACGAAAGGAATCAGATTTGACTGTTACGGTGGTTTAGATGTCATGCAGACTGCATAAGCTTTTTATGAGGGAGGGAGACAAATGTGTAAAGTGCTTTTGCTGATAGGTAGAGAACTCTTCCTTGTTTACTGGCTTGATGAAAACTCAGTTTTGTTTTGATTGTTAAATTTCCGGCCCGCACCCTCTGTCTTTGTCCTGTCTAGCCAATAAACTAATTAGGTCTTAAAATAAACTAATTAGGTCTTAATAGCTCATTGTACCACTAATAGCTTTCTTGAGACTTTGCAAAAATAGGGGGTACTGATACATAAAAACGAGAGAAGGAAGAATCCTTTCACTTAGGTTTTTAAGGAGATTGGGGTGGATATTTGTCAGTGGTTTTGTTTATTTTAAGCTTTAAGTCTTAAGGATTCTGAGAAAAGCAGTCACTTTTGGGTTTTGTACTTTTGGAGCTTTAGGATTCTGGCAATCAGCCAATGCTCTGCTAATAAAAGCTCTTGCCAGGTGATGTATATCAGTATGCAAACTGGATAGGGTTTTTTTTCTCCTGCTTGTTTTAAAAATTTGTCTGTTTTCTAACACACAACTCTGTTTCCTGTGGTGAAAATAATGTATCCCTGGAAAGATGTTTGGAGGACAGCAATATACGGTTGTGAAGAGGAATTTGTTTAGAGGTCTTCAGACAATGCTGTACATTGTACTGTGGAGATCTTAAGATACCTGATCTTAAGATATCTGACTCCATTATGTCTAAAATTCCTGGGATATCAGGTGGATTGACAGAACACACTTGATTACAACATGCAACAAGTTCATAATTCAGCTGTTGCAGATTTATTGCTGTTATATTTGGGAACTACAGAAACTATAGAACGTTGAACAAAAGATTGTCTTAAGAACTGCCCAAGTGTTCAGAGATTAATCTGAGAGGTATAAATTTTCAAGTTTAACTGCTTTAAATAAGATTACCTGGTTTCCAGCATGTTTTGTGGGAGATGAGGAAGTGGAAATGGAGAACAAAAGTGATTTAACTGCACATTACCACTGTTTAACTTTTTTTGTCATCCAGAGCCTCCTTTGTTTGCCATATTTGCATGTCACAAGGGTCAATAATCTTCTGACATAAGTCTTTTATTTGTTCATAATTTCTTTTTCTTCTGAACCACAAGATGTGTTGCTCATTTCTGGTGAATTCTGAGAACAGTAGACTGTTGACCCAACTTTCCTAATTACTGCAATATGAGCATTAAATAAGTAAATCAAGTTAATGTTTGTTTTATTTCTGTTCAAGTAGGATGTCTCCAAATGTGGAGATTCCATATTTAAGTCTGCTAAAGCTCACTAGCTTAAGTAGGTCTGGATTGTTTTGTTTTGTGTATCACCATAACAGTTTTCTCAAGTGAGTTAGAAGTGGTAATTGGAGTATAAATCTACCAGTGCCTACTGTGGAATACCTGTTCACACATCTCTAGTGAAGGCTGCAAGTCATTCTGAGTGCTGCCTCCAAGGATGAAGAAAGCATGCTAAATCTTCACCTTAACTCTGAAAGAGTTCCTGAGGAGGAGGCAGTCATGACATTTTAAGACTAAACCTGTGACTCTGTAGACTGGTGTTCGCAAATGCGGGATTACAGTGTGCTGTAATGTTTTTACAGTGTGCTGCGGGGTTGTCAGTGTCAGTCCCAGCCCAGTGAGTGCTGGGACTGACAGTGACACCCTGGAGCAGAGTGTAACACCCTGCATCCAGGCAGCTCCTCATGCCAGGCAGGTGCCTGCTGGTGGTGCTGGCTGTAGCTCAGGTAAGTGCCTGTCAAGAGGCACTTGCTGCTAATCAGGAAACAAGGGTGTGGAAGTACTTTCTGAGATAAGTATCAGGAAATGCTTCTACAGCATACCTGGCAGGAGTTTGTTCGCAGTTTCTTAGAAATTCCTGCCGTGCGTTGCATTCAGTCAGGAGGAGTGTATTATAAACCCTGCAGTATATAGTAACCTGTGCCTTTTAGTGCGCTGACAGGCATCTGTGCTGTATCCTTGAGTGAAGCAAATCTCAAACTCATTTTCTGCAAATGCTTTAAGTGTAATCAGTGCTTTTGGAAGCAGGAAGAACCTTTGTCTTGTGAATATGTCTGAATTTTACCTTGCTTCACTGGGGCTGAATTCTGTAATGGATATATTCAGTAAGAGCCCAGCTTCTTGAGACTTGGGTGAACATTGTGCTGAGGAGGGAAAACTGAAAACTGTGTGTTCCTTCTGTGGAAACATCTGCTCTGTTTGGTGTCTTGGAGAGTTGGGGCCTATAAGGAAATTGATCCCTTGCTCTTCCCCTTCTAAAGCTGCTTTCTCCAGTAAGGCTAGCAGCAGCTTTATTCTTCTTAGCTCTTTGTATTCCTTTCTATCACTTCCAGTGTTAGTTATTTGCTTCATTTGAATAATTGATTTGCATGTATTTGCCAATCAGTATTGCCTTTATTACTCTTAGACCTGTGCTGTCATTAGTACATTTTAAATGTAGTAAAATATTCAGTTATTGTAATGTCTGAACAACATGAAATGGTGTGCAGGCTATTTACTCTACTTACTTGGATAATAATAAAAAATGTGTTTCAAGCATAAACTTCTATTTTCAGCTTGTGCCATGAGTCTGGCAGTGTATTTTCTGATCATATCATACATCATTGCAGATTATTTTAAGATCAACATATCCAAATGTAAACCACTCAAGAAGTATTTCTGCTGCTTTAGTTTCTCTATACTTTACACCTGTTGTTCAGTTATAGCAAGAACAATTAGGTATTTTTAGCAGACTGTGAGACAGTATGGACCAGTAACAGCAGCGAGTAGAGAAACAGGCACTGTTAGTTGAGGTAATGAAATCTATAATTTATAGCCCAATATTTCCTTAACAATGGGAGATAAGATATGAGTTAAAGTTGCTTTCTCTTTCAGTTCAATAAATCACCACATCACTGTTTTCATAGGAGAATGCAGATGACCTACCTTTGGCTTCAGGCTAAACAGGGAAGAGAAATGTGGGAAAAATAAATTCATACAGGTTAAACTTCTGTAAGAAAAGTTTTCGTGTTGTTTCAGTTCTGTCTCATTTACCTCTTCAGATTGAAAAAAATGTTGCTGATGTTGACAAAGTCTAATTTTACCTTCACAGATAAATTTGAGCAGTTTTGGGCAATAAATCGAAAACTCATGGAGTATCCTCCAGAAGATAATGGATTTCGATACATCCCATTTAGAATTTATCAGGTAAGAGACAATAAAATAAAATCAAAGTCTTCTGCTGAGCTATCATGTATTGTAATCTGTTTTCAGAATTGTATGTTTTCTTTTCTAGCATTATGACAAAACTTTGCATGCTCATCTTTGCTAGACCCTTGAGTTGTATGGATTAGCAGACAAAATAGACTGTATTTATTCTAATAGGTAATTTTTAATAGGTAATCTAATATTCTAATAGTAACATTTATTATGTTGTAAGTGTGTAATACTTGAGAATGTGCTATGGCTGGTGTAGATGGTGTTTGTCCTTTTTTAAATAAACAGTCCAACAACCTAATTCTGTTATTAAAAATAGCAACTAGCTATGAAGAAGGCTTTAGATGCAAAATGCCCTGTGAAAGGTCTAAGCCAAACACTTTAGGAGCAATACTTTTCCCTCAGCCACTAAATGGACTTCTTTTCTTGTAGGCATTTTAAGGTGGAAATAATGTCGTCAGTCATGCATCTAGTTCTTCCCTTTGTCTTCTAGTTGTATGCTTATATCCCAAAACTAGCTTTGAATGTGGGGTTTTTTTTCCTGTTTTTATACATCAGCACTTTATTTTTTTCAGCATTTTGTTTGGAGATATATTCCTTGGAATCCTTACATTTTTTTCTTATCCTAAGGACATCTCCTTAGTTTTTATAGCATTAAGGTCACAATGAAGTTTGGAACTATGTATGGATAAAAGATAAAAGCTTATGCAAAAATTTTTGCAGCCTCAGAATAAATTAAACAGTTGTGCTCTGTTGGAATGTTTTAATCTATTTATATTTAAGTTTTGCACTAACAGCTATGAAAAGAAAGTCCTTTGTTCATAGTACTGAATATTCTGATACTACTTTGTAACAGGTTATAGTGACCATAGAAGCCTATACAGTCTTGCAGTGGGACTGAAGTAACTTTTAATGTTAGATGTAAGACATTTACTGTCATAATGAAACTTTAGATTGAGAACGGAAGTCAGTTATTTTGTCAGAGATCACAGCAGATGGCAAGGTTTGTATAAGAATCAAAAAATATGTATCAGGAAAAGTAGTACTCACAGCATTTGTTTGGTGACTAAGGTTGGTGACTAAGTTATTTGCTTGTTCTCTGATAGGTGTGGGGTTTTTTAAAAGCCTTTTCATAGAAATCACGTAAATAGGTTTGCAAAAAAGAGGATTTGCTCTCTGAATAGGTTGCAGATCTTTAGGGCGTGAGGGAAGATTTCTATGATACCACATGGTTTCAAGCTAAAAAAACGTTTTAAAAATAAATCAATAAAATCTATCACTTGAAACAGTACTTATCTTGATTCCTATTACCTTTTCAATTGGAAACCCTTTTTTACTATAGTTTAAATCCAAAATATCTAAGAGTTGAAGACCAAACACAAATAAAGATGATGCTGAGGCAACCTTTGAGAAGGGTGGTATATATTATTTTCAGTAATGCTGCTCTTAGCCAGCCATATTTCCAGTCTTTTTTAAAATGTGGATGCAGATGTCTCTGGCTTTTTTGTTTGGTTTGTTAGTGTGTGTACTGATTACTGCTCTGTGTGTTTAAAGGAATTTTCAGAAAGCCTTAGGAAGGGTGAGATTATAATTTAATTCCAAACAAGGAGTTAGTGACAAACTTGTATATGGAAAAATAACTGATTCTAAAGTGTTCTTCAGATATTTAACCCCCACCCTGAATCATTTAATTTCCATTAGTGCTGGTAGAAGGCCGCTTGGCATTCTAATTGGTTGCTTGTATATCCCTGTGTAAACACCTGATTTAACCTGGGTTTGTGTTGCAGTGGATATTTATTCCCTGTGTGTCTTCACACAGTGTTCTTGTAGATACTTAGGGATACACAAAATGGATGGCAGAAAATGGTGAGGCATTGCCTTCAATGGGAAGAGTTCCTCCTTGTATTCTCCATACCTTCTGTTATGCCAAATTATTAGAAGGAAATTCTGTGAAGGGAACTTTATACTTGTTTTTGTCAGTATGAGGTGGATGATTTTTTTTCCTTCAAAAAATTGTACTAGGTTATGATACCAAGTAAGAAAAACCTGCCTTAGGTGCAATTAAATGTGAATTGGCAAAGTTGCTGCAGAAAAAATGCATTCAATAAAGAGATTTGATAGATTTTTTCACTGAAGAATTCATTATTTTAAAAACTCAAAAACTCTTTCAGTTGTAAAGTTTGTCTATTAAAATACATTTCTAAAGAGTAATATGAATCATACCTCTTTTGGTGACCAAATCTGATGGAGTGTGTGGGAGAAAGAAATGGCAAAAATACGAACATCATACTTGGGTAAGTCAGAACTAAACTAACCACAGGTAATTTTAAAAAACCTTGTCCACCTCTTCTTTTAAATATAGCAGCTAAGGACCAGAATCCTGGCATCTCTGCTAGATGATGTAAAAAAGCTTGAGAGTCACTAAGGATCAAGTGGCTTGCAATTTTAAAAGCTAGCTAAGATATCTTGGAGATTTTATTGCCAGCTGTCTGTCATATTCTCTTAGCTGTGCCGTATGGAACTTGAACCAGATAAACCTTTAAATAGGTGGAAACTTTTTCTGCCAGAGACAGTTTAAAAATAGTATTATATTTTTGTGATACTTTTAATTCAATGTGTCAAAAAAGAAGTTCCCCATTTCATCACTTCAGACTGCTTTGTCTTCAATTGACAGGTGCACAAAAGCTTTTTTGTCTTTTAATCTGATAATACTGTAGAATTGAGTACTTTTTGCACTTGTTCTTTAATGGCAAGAAAGAAAATAATAGTAATGTTTTGAATATATTTTGAATTCAAGTGTTGCTTTTCATGTCCAGTACTAGAGCTAGTTTGGCTTGTGGAATTTCCCCCCTTGTTTATAAGACCAGCTGATGTTTCACAGTCTAATTGAATAAACTGGCTGATGGATGGCAGGAAGTTTTAATCAGTCTTTGGCTCCAGGCACTGTGACAGGGCATATTAGTCAGGAGAGGAGTCTCTACGTGCTGATAAAGACTGCTCTGATGAACTGCTGCCTGCTGTGGGAGCATTCTGAGTCTCAGTTGTTGTGCACTTAATTTGTACTCATTCCCGAGTTTTTGTTTCTTGCTCTCTCCCCATGTCATGCTCACTCACTTCATCATGCTTTTCTCTGGAGTCTGCCCTCTGAGTGTATGTATGGGTTTTAAAGCTATATATTGTATTTCATTCCTGAGATTAAAATTACAAAAGTATTGGAAAGAAAGTGGATGAAAACTCTTCATGCCAAGTATTTTTAGAGTCACAGTTGCTTAAGGCAGGGTGGCTGTTTTGTGTTTGCCATGCCAAAAAGGGATGATCTGGGATTGTTTGAGTTTTCCTTTATTTGGTACTGAATAAGCATTTCCTTTGCTTCCATTTTCTAAGGGGTTTTATTATTTTATTGATTTTACTGCTTATAATTAGACAGTAGGCCGTAACTTTGAACAGGTTTTTCTATCATAAGCCCCTTAATATGTTGAAATTAAGTTGTACAGTCACAAATTGTTAGGATGCTTATCTTCCTTTGTAACATGAGTGAAATTCTCCATACATAATAATATATCAGTTAAATTCAACACTTTGCTCCTTATGTCAAAGATGCAGTATTGAGATGTCTAAGTGGACATAAATGTTTACCATGACCTGTCCTCTAGAAGTGGGAGTGGGAAATGAAATATTTTAAGACATTATTAATATCTGTCTCAATAAGTGAATCAGAAGCTCAAGCCTGGCCATTTCCAAGCAATTGAAGACTGTTTCATCCACATTTCCACATCAATTGGCAGAGCTCAGATGAGCAATTGCAGAACCCATTGCAAGTATGCAAATCAACACCACAGTTTGACCCATGTTATGACAAGTATTAAAAAAACCTGATCAGAACAGACTGTTTGGAAAAATACTGGGTCTACCCGTAGAGTTTTTAAATAATAATACATCTACCTTTTTATGCTAGTAGATTATTAATTTTTGTTGTTGTTGAAAAGTCTCCATTGCATTTCAAGTCTGAATTTGTCTGACTTGGGTTTCTAGATTCTGTTTTGCCTTACCCCACTTTAAAGTCCTGTGGCTTTCTGACCTCCCATATTTCACTTATGAATTAGTATCAGGAGCTTTCTTTGGTAAACTGAATCAGTTGAGCCCTTTAAGCTGCTTGTCATGAGACTTTCTTATCAGGACTCAAGTTGGTTTTTAGTCATCTTTTCAAATGCTAGCTGTTAGTTTGATAGTCCTCAAGATTAATATTGAGGTTAGGGAGATGTAAAGAGCAAAAGAAAAGTTTGTGCTTATAGGGTATTAAGCCAAAAAAGCTTCAAGCACTGGTGGAATACAGGTGAAGTTAGCTGCTACTTGAAACTTCAGATCTGAAAAATGTTATGAAAGAAGTTGCAGTGCAATAACTTGTCAAGCAAAAGAACTAGAAAATATGCTGTTGACCTGAAGAGGGCAACACAACACAGCAAGTTTCAGCATTTTGTTGGCTGGTGTAGCATGCCCTTGAACAGACCTGTGTGCAATACTTCATCTTTTTTCTTATTTATTGAAAATGATGCTTTCATAAAGGACCTGCTGAAAATAGACAGTTTGTTTCTTAAAATCTTCCTTTTACAAGGAAGAATTTTGAGTGAATGGGAAGATCCTGTGAAATGGTGGTTTGTGTAACAGATCTGGACTTGGCTGAATTTCTGTGCTGAAGAGAAACAAATGGACTCTGAGTTATTCTAATAACTGATGGTTCAGTGCTAAAGAAACAGTAGCACACTTTCACCAGATTTAAATTACTTCAAAATCAAAGCTTTATGAATAACAAAGTTTTAAAGCTTTGTTAAGTAAATATATTTCCTAGTGCCTCATGATTGGGAAGGAAAAAAAAGAAACACTTCTATCAAGTATTGCACGGGGGGGGCGTGATCTCCTTAACTGCTTGTTTTCTGAACTGGCTTGTTTTGTTCTGTGCTGAAAGTAATAGCAATTTGACTAGTTCTCACCTTGAGCTGAAGGTCACTGTCACCTCATTTCCACCAGAGGTTCCATAATTGCATAAGCTTTTCTTGTGCATCCAGTGCACAATGAAATGAGCTGGCTCAAACCAGTGCTGCTAAAGATGACTTTTTAAACATATTCTGTATTAAGGAGTGCTCATGCAGCTCTCTTGAAAGATTTCAGGAACCCATGTGGAAGATCAGCCTTGGGCCTTTAAGAATCTTGGTAGAGGATGGGAGCTGTCAATCAGAATTTCAAAGAAAAAATTGAGACTATGAATTGTATTTGTTGTCAAAATGTGACTAAAGTTTCCTTAAATATGCCCAAATTGTCTGTAAAACTGTCAATCTGCCTAGTTCAAAGCTATTGTAAAAGTTGCACAGTGCTCAGGAAAGGAGATGCAGGGGAGATGGAGCTCTAAAACCTTGATTTAGCTTGATTCTGTGCTGTGGTTGAGCTGTTACCAAGCTGGATGGTTTTAAGCTAGTTCAGGCTTGTCACTAGGAGCTACAGTAATTTTTCCGGGTTGAGTGTAGATGCAGCTTGTATACAGTGAATAAAGTAGTTTTGCTTGTTTGGGAAACAGTTTGTTGAGGTTCTGAGTTACCTTATACCTGGTTTAAAAACATTTAGGGACATACTGGATTCTGCATATTGGGAAAAAAATGGGTAGTATTTTTTTAAAATCCTTTTTTTTATCTTGCAAGAGTTAAGTTATTTGTAAATCTCACAAGAATCTAAGTGTATTAAAAACCAGTGGAATCCTACTAGTTATTACTAAATTAACTTTGTTTTATGGATTTTTTTTTTTTAAGTCAAAGTATGTCTTGAATTATGATGATACAATGAACACTTCATGTGGGGAAATAAAGTCCATTGCCAATTTGCATATACTTTAATCTTACCTCTTATGCACCCCCCTGATTACGCATTGGTAGTAACTTTTTAACCAGTTGGTATTGTATAAAAGTCTTCAATTGCTGTCTTTTCTTTGAATTGTTTTATGACAATGGAGTTGTATGTAAATAAGTTTGGCTAAGTGTTCATGCTACAAGTTTGAATTTAAACCATGATGTTTGAATTCGTGGCTCCCTAAAATGTTTCATTAAGGTGGTACTCTTGTAGATTTATATGTCATCCTAAATTTGTTAGGAAAGTTAGTGTATGTGTGCAATTAAAAAAAATTGCACCTTTTACTTCAACCTTGAATCTTTAATCTTAAGACTATCAATACATTGGGAGGCTGTGGTGAAGACAATGAATGAAGCAGTAATTCTGTTGTTGGGTCTGTGTACAGTTACTCACAGATCTTATAATTTAAATGCAGTGCTCTTTAATATATTGCCCCCTTTCCTCTGATCATTAAAGCTGATCACTTTACCTTTCCATTTCACTTGCTTTAGTCAACACAAACTGATTTGCTGCTTGCATCACATACTGTGTAATGTGGGCAGGTTCTTAGGTTATGACAGAAGGGACTTTGCCTACCTGAAGCTTACTGTGGAGCTGTATTCCACAGCTGTGTTGGCTCATGTACTCTAATGTAGTAGCAAAATTTAAAAAAATAATAGTTGGTGAGCTGCTTTCCTCAGAAAAAGGGAAAAAGCTGATAAGAATTTTTTTTCTGCAGAGAAATAAGGAATATCATCTTCAAGGGTTATTTATAAAGCAGGTTAACTTTTGCTTGGAATTGGGGATTAGAAAATACAGAAAGTGTTCTGTTTTTTGGAAAGGACCAAGACTTCTATTTGCACTTTCCAGAAGACTGAAAGCAGATTATCTACAGGCAAATGTGGAATGGAACAAACCTATGAGGAAGTGGGATATGACACCATATTCTAGAAATACAATCTATAGTAGCAAACAAATGTTAGACATTTTGCTGTCCTTGATTATAGGAGCTCCTTCTAGTTAATCATTACTGTAGAAAATGACAGAGAATGATTGGATTTAATGGTTTGAAGTAGCTTGAAAGTGATTTATGAAGTATTGTATTCTTCACGGCTCTTAAGCAAGCAATGTAGTGTTTGCTTTTGTGGATGTAAATCCATTTCTAAAGTTGTTTGCTTGATAGGTAGTCAGTACTCAATTGCTCAATTGTTAAGTGAGACTTAGGTCTGCATGTGCACTTAAAACACAGCAGCTGTGAAGAGCACCATTGATTTGTTGTCCCTGACTCTTCAGATATCTTGATATTTTACCAGTTACCAATATGAATTCTTTCCTGAGAAGTAAATTTAATACTTCAAGGCATGCTTTTATTTTAGGTGTGTTTGTCTTCTCAAGGCTCAACAAAACTGCCCCTTGAAGTTGTTTTTTCTATTTAGTCTCTGCTGTTTCTGGCTGTGACAGTTGCCTGCTGTCTGCTCTGTGTCTCAAGTATTGACTTTCTTCTGCTTCTAGGATTTGTCCAATTCACCTGACATTAAAAAATGCAAATCCAGTTGTTCAGAGAATATAGTGCTACTTTGCCTGCACAAGAAAATTTGATAGATAATTTGGAAGACCAGGCAATAGCCAGAATGTGGTTCAGCCATGCTTGTTAGGCATTTTGAGTGGTACTTCTGCAGCTTTTTGTATGGAATTGGAACCTTTGGCAATACATACTCTTGTTAAAAATGACACATAAGGTATTAAGAGGACTTTAGCAGTGGGACCTATGTGACAGGGAAAGTAAATTGTATCCTGGGCTGCTGTAGGATGAGAGTTGTCAGCAGCTTGAATCTCTCCAGTCTATTTGACACTGGTGAGACCACACCTGGAATCCAGGTTTGGGCTCTCCAGTTTGAGACATAGAGCTGTGGGATGAGAGTACAGTAAAGGACCACTGAGATGACTGAGGAGCTAGTGAATCTGCCATGAGAGGAGAAAAAAGGCTGCAGGAGCTGGGACTGTTGAGCCTAGAGAAGAAAAGGTTTGCAAGTGGAGAGATCTCATCAATGTGTATAAATATCTGTCTCAGTATTTTGAGTGCAAAATCAATGTGGACAACATGATGCATCTTTACAAACAGTTACAGAAATGGAAGCAGTGTCTTCTATTCTAATGTGTCACAGTGTACTCAGCCCATTAAATTTTTAATGTTTGTTAAGGGATGCTAAGTACACTTATCTTTTTCAGATAGGTAGAACATGTGGTAGAACTTTGCCTTTCAAATGTTTTATATGGTTCTAATTACTCATTTTGTTGCTATTATATGCAGTTTTTTCTAAAAGATTGTAAGGAAGCATTCTCTGCCAGTTTAAATAATATGGAGGAGGGTGATATTTTAAATGATTCTTTAATCTTTTTATGGATGAGCAAGTAATTGCCCTCAACAATGTAAGGGAGAATTAACTGAAATAGTTGCCATATTTCTCTGTAGGTTTATAGTAATGCTAAACTATTGTTAGTTGTGTACAGAGTTAGGATAGAACTGCAGTTGCTTCATGAGTGTGTTCTGTTCAGTGAAAGGCATCAAGGAAGACACAAGTTGTTGTCCATGAATGATTAGGAGAATAGTCCTTAACCATTCATGATTGAAAATGGTTCAATATTATTGTCTAGACTGTAATAAGCCCTACTACATAAAATTTTAACATTATTCCAGATGTGTTTATAATTCTAGTTGTGGCTTTAATTTGACTACAGTCTTGGCTAAGATACTAGATAATTTTGGCATTATTACTTGCCAATTCTTGACATAATATGTGCCACATGTTAATGGGGACCGTTGTTAAGGTCTGTTAAAGCTTCCCCCAAGAAAACACATAGTATAATTAATCTTGCTTTTAAACCAGTGATCATTAATGTTCAACACCACCTAAAGGTTTTTCAGTGTGTCTAATACTGTTAGGAGTGTCAAGAATAACAGAATTTTCACTTTACTTGATGTCATTCCTTGACATGTATGATTGATACAACGATTACCTCCCCATCTGAGGAGTTTTATAGAGGTATCATTATAGAGGAACACATCTTGCATGACCATATTAAAGCACATGTGCATGAATTCATAGAATTATTTTCAGCTTCAGTCTAGTGATAAACTTCTGCACTACTAATTTAGGTGACTGGAGTTAATGTAATTAAATGTATAAAGTGTAGCCTGTTTGTTGAATCTTTTTTCGTCATTGTTGTTTCAAGTCTCTTAAAAATCTTAGGGAGTGTAAAATTCCTGTTCATCATGATTAAGACCTTCAATTGCATGAGGAAACCAAAGAGCCGTTTTTACAACATAACTGCAAAAATTCTGATGCAAACTCAAAAACAGGTGAAAGGATTAATTTTTTTCCATAGGTTAAACACGGGTATATATGTTGTAATTTTTACAGCCACTAAAAATGTCTAATTTATTAGAGAAATTTAAAATGTAGTGTGGGAAAAACAGGTAATTTAACACATTTGTTAATTTTATTAGTCCTGCAACCCACAGCACATCCACAAGTTTTTGTGGTGATTCTGGGGTAGGTGTGTTGAGAATGTGTATTCTCCTTTTTGTCGTACGGGTTTTAGTTAAGTGTTGGATATATACAAGCATTATTTGCTTCTTTTATTTTTTAAAAAATTAATTAATTCTGTTTTATATTGAGTTGTACCTTTTTCTCTGAACAGTGATGTGATGTTTGTTGCAGGTAAACAGTTGAAAATTTCGAATGCTAATAAAAGCAGTGCCAGCCTTATTGAAAGCACACAAAATCCTAACTAGATCTAAGAGTAATTGAAATAGAAATATCATCAAAGGTATGGAATAAAGCCTTGGGTTGCCTGGCAGAAGCCCTCTATTGCTTGGAAGATTTGGAGAAGAGGAGCAATGATTACAGAATAAAGGCATATCACGTTGTTGTGTTTTATCCCTCTTTTTAATAGAAGCTCAAAAATATTACTAAAGTTTGAAAGGTGACAGATTTCAAATAGATAAAACAAGATCATTTTTGTGTGTACTTTAGCTTGTTGAGCTGAAAATGACCTTGATGAAAGAGATGGAAGTTTTTTTTAAAGTTTTCTCAAAAGGAAAGAAACAAAACAACAAAGACCCATCAACTCCTACCCAGAAACATTGTTGCACCTTCTTCACAATTAAATACTCAATGAGTCTGGTCTAATATTAAGCAAAAAGAAGTCAAAGACAGCCAGCCTGAAATTACAGCAAAACCCCAGTATTTCAGCACCAGTGAAAGAAGAGTGTTTCAGATGGGGATTTGCAGTATCTTGCTTTTGGACAGGCATGGTGTTGTGATGGTTCTGTGACTACAGCAACTCATCAGCTTTTCAGTTAGTCACTTTTACATTGTGCATTGAGATTCTTAATTGAAAACATTTCTAAAGTAGAAGGCACCTAAACTGTATGGAAAAAAAAATTAGCAAATATTTGTTTAATTTTATTTTCAGGGACTTGTTAATTTTCCTGTTCTTTCTTTTTTATAGAAAATAACTTGCATCATTATGGAAACTCTTGTTACTTCTGAAGCTTCTTGGTTGAATTTTAATGAGATTAAACAAAATGGTTCTATGAAACTAAGAGAGCTTTTTTAATGTAAAGTTGTTCATTACAAAGCGGCACAGACTACGAATTTGACAAGTAACTGCAATGGAATATGTAGGGAAGTCTCAACTTTTATTGTTTCAGGTTGCCAGCTTAGCCACATGTGGGGATTCTAAGAAATTATTTTTTACTTGGTGGGTGTAGTATGTATGGTAACTTTTATTTGTTTGAATATTGAGGAGTGGCTGAGTGTTTAGGCAGAAAATCCAAATCCGTTGCTCTTGATGAAATACTGGTAACTGTGATTTTTCCAGATTAAAACCCAGTGGTTTGTGAGTTATGTTTTTCATTTTAAGATGCATCCTGTATAAAATATCTGACTAATTAAATTGTGGATTTCATGCAGTGTTTGATGTTGTGTTGATTCTGAAAAGGACCAGGCAAGCTGACAACTCTTTTTTTTGTTTTGTTTTGCCAGGATGATAGGGAAGAAATTTGTTACATTTGTTAGCATAGTATGTAACTATATAGCTTGTCTGAGGCTTTGCACTGCCTTAAAGGGCCTCTTAAAACTTGCCCTTACCTATATCTCTTCTCAGTGCCAATATACCTGGATAGGTAACTTTAATCTTTCTCACTGCGGTATAATTTGTTTTCACCCTTACTCTCCTATCATTGTCAGGGTTTAAACTTTCTTTTAAAAAGGGCAAAGTCTTCATTTGTACTGAAAATCATGAGATTTATGGTGCTATGTACTAATAGAGAAGAATGAGAAATTGCAGTTTGCAGTTAAGTCCAACTTTCTAGAAACTATGTTAATTCAGAGATGAAGATTTGCTTTCATATAAATTCAATAATTTGATACTAAATTGTGGGTATGATCGCTGCAAAATGCCCTGCAGTTTTTAGGCTGAATGATTATCTGCATATGCGCATATACTTGAAGGTATTTTCTCTCTAGAGGTTGGCAATTACTGATTGACTTTCACCTGTATTCTGCAGATGTATCCAGAATGTTGAACAGCTCACAGCTACATGGAGGCTACACTGTAAAATAAAATAATTTAAAAAGTGCTACATTCTGTTGAAGCTATGATCATTTTAGTTGGCAAAATAATAGATATTGTATGAATATTAGATTTAGATCTGGTGTAGATTATTAAAAATCATTATCAGTTATGCAGTGATATCTTTATGGGTTAGATTACAGGTAGTAATTTTCTCATTATTGATTAAGCAAATATTGTACAAAACACAAGATTATATAAGTATTCATGGCGGCAGTTCCTTCACATCTTGTTGTAGTAAATAGAATCATAGAATGGTTTTAGTTGGAAGGGACCTTTCAGAGGCCATCAAATCTGAGCCACCTGCCATAGGCAGGGACATGTTGCACTAAACCATGTTGCTCAGAGCTCCATCTGGCCTGGCCAGGACACTTACAGGATGGCAATACTAAAGTAGAAAGTTGTAGTCAAGTTGGTCTTACATTACTACACTTGGAAAAGGGTGATGGCAAGGTTTTTCTAACACTATGCTCCTGTATGACTAAGATACTTTGAAAAGTTATCCTATAAATATATTGTGGTATGTAGGATGGGACTTCTCTTTTGATTCTTTTAATGTGTAAAGCATCTGCTGCATGTGAGGGAAGAAGTGTGTAAGCATCTTGGGATAATATTCTGCCTGTAAGATTAGATTTGTGAACCACAGTCTTTGTATAAACAACATGCAGTTACTTTTATCATTTGAACATTGATGAAGACCAGTGATTTTTATTTACTTTACCACATCTGTGTTGCTTAACACTTAAAATGCAAAATTGAATTAATTTTCTATAATGTTTCATGATAGCAGCTAAGGATATTGTTTGCAGCAGTCAGCAACTATGTGGGAGACTTGAGAAAATACAAATTTGGGTTTTCCCTCTTGGCACTGAATTATTATAGCTAAAATTGATTTATATTTATTAATAAATAATGAGAAACTGCAGTACACACTTGGGAAATTCATATCTTAAAAGTCTGTGGATGGTAACAACTTTTGCCTGCATACTTCTGTTTATTTCCACTTCTACTACTTCAGACATTAAGCATTTGGGAGTTATGGCTGGACTTTTGTGAATATCTGATTATTTTTAAACACTAGAACTTGGTACAAAATTGTTTTGACTAAAATAATGTTTTAGAGGGGTCGTCTTTTTTCTTTTTTCTTTTTTTTTTTTAATGTTTTGCTTGTACATTTCTTCAACATAATGTGCCAGAGTTCGCTTCTCAAGTGTGGATCTTTGAGGTGAATGGATCCTGCTGGCTTTGTCATCCTATCATTTTTCAAATGTTCAGATATTTCATTAGCACAGATGAAATCCCCATATTGCTGCCCTGAGGGCATAGAGAATTGACTACAGCAGCTAGGAAACTACCTCTGATCAGTCTCCATAAGAAAAATGGGGAAAAGACTATTTTTCCATATTTGAAGACTATTAGCAAGAAGTAATAAGTAGCTCATTCATTGGAATGAAATGGAATTCTGTGTGTCAACAGTTCTGCACTGTACTGCCCTGGAATTACTTCTGAGTTAGGGTACCACTCTTAGGCAAAGATTTCCTGCCTGCCTGTGAGTGTGCCTGTGCCTGTGAGTTGCGGTGTTGTTCTTAATTTGTTTGTTTGAATGATTGGTTTTTTTCCCCATAAATCCCCACTGGGAGATAACATACCTCTTGATGTTGTTTCTATTTTTTAAATTACCATTTACTAGGATGGGAGACACATTCTGAGGTGGGAAACTAAATTTGAAAGGGGCAACAGCTTGTATTGCTTGTTCCAATTAAGATAATATGTGATGAAAGTCTCATTTGCTGGAGCCCAGTCACTCACAGTGCAGGGCACATCAGCTGCTTTTGGGAGTTAGCTGCTAGCAGAAAATTGTCAGCAACAATTTGGAGCTAGATTAAAATGTTTGGGTTGGTTGAATATGAGATTTTCAACTTCTCTGGCTCAGGTGCTGAGTTTGGGTTGAGATGTCAGGTTATCAGGAAAAAAAGCCTTTGCCTGTCTTTGCAGTGTCAGGTTCTTGCTGTCCATAGAGCTGTTTTTACAGATACCCAAAGAAGAGAGCTACCTTAACATAACCACAGTTCTTGAGTAAGTGCTAAAGATCTGTTAGAATTAAATCTGGCCATGGGACTTTAAGGACAATGAGAGGAACCTCTATAGGAATGCCAGGGATAGAGGAAGACTAGAAAAATTGTGAGCCCTCTCCAGAAGAAATGGAGACCTGTTTACCCAGAATGTGGAGGTATTCAGTGTGTTTTTTGCCTCAGTCTTCACTAGTAAGTATTCCAGCCAGCCTGCCCAAGTCTCAGAAGGGAAAAGGCAGGGACTGGGAGAATAAAGAACTGCCCACTCTAGAAGATCAGGTCCAAGAACACATAAGGAACCCAAAAGTGCACAAGTCTATGGGACTGGATGAGAGACAAATCTTGAGGAAAGTGGCACATGAAGTGGCTAAGACACTCCCCACAGATCTTGAGAAGTTGTGGCAGTCCAGTGAAATTCCTACTGAAATATAGCCTCATTTTTTAAAAAGAGAAATAAGGAAGACCCAGGGAACTACAGGCCAGTCTTACCTTGGTGCTCAACAAAGGTCATGGAGCAAATTGTCTTGGAAAGTATGTTAATGCATATGGGCAGTAAGGAATTCTGTTTTATCAACCTGGAGAAGAGAATGCTCCAGAGAGACCTTCCAGTACCTAAAGGTACAAGAGAGATGGAGAGAGACATTTTATAAGGGCAAGGAGAATGGCTTTAAATGGAAAGATACCTAATTGAAATCATCCTGAATTCATTTGCATAGCTGCAGCAGAAGTGGACCATATATATTCTTTACATGTGACCAATTCCTTAAGTAGGTAGAAAATTCTATGTTGTCTGTCAAAGCACAGCGCTTTTTTTCCTAAGTTGGTAGTGGTTCTTGCAGCTGAAATAGTTTGAAATTTTTGGTATAAAATCTACTGAGAAGAAAGCACCTGTTGAGGTGTAAGGCTACAGTATTGCTTTGGCTTGGCAAAATGTATAGGGATGTCCATGACACTATCTATAAATTAACTTCACGGTTTTGCTGGAGTGACAACTTACTTGTAATTGTTAATAAACAAAAACTTCATGATAGGAATGAAATGCAAGGTGTCAGGCAGGGGGAATGTGGAAATACCAGATGTTTCTTCTGAACCTTTAGTTCTGTCCTATTGTGTACCTGTCTCAAGTGCTAATACTGCATATTTGCATGGTCCTTAAATTGTGTGGTTTGATTTTTTTTGTTTCATTAAAACAGGCAACAACAGAGAGACCTTTTATACAGAAACTATTTCGACCAATTGCTTCAGGAGGACAGTTGCATACCTTGGGAGACCTGCTAAAAGATGTGTGTCCTGGTGCTATCACCCCTGAAGGTACTGGAGAAAAAAGTTTTTGTCCAATAAGATAAATCTTTTTCTGTTGATTTGTTGGGGTTTTGTTGGGTTTTTTATTTTTTTTTTTTTTTTTTATATGAGTATTTTGAAGGTAGAACTAAATGCCAGTACCAGAATTTCAGATTTCAGAATTTTATTTTATTTTTTTTCCATTAATTCCTGGCTCTTTACTGTGCCCTGCATCACCTGCAAGGTTTCAAGAGGATAAGATTGAATCCTTAGTCACTCCTGAAAAATTCATGTCTAGAAGTTCTAGTCTAAAATTCCTGTGCTCTTTTACCGTTATGATGGTGATAGTAAAAATATTCATGTTGTTTTCTGCACTTTAAAAAAAAATTCTGAAAGTGTCAGCAGATTTTGTTACCTTTAATTTTGTATTCCAAAAACTTTTTAAGTA
Source organism: Hylia prasina (assembly GCA_013397195.1). Taxonomy (NCBI): domain Eukaryota; kingdom Metazoa; phylum Chordata; class Aves; order Passeriformes; family Sylviidae; genus Hylia; species Hylia prasina. The sequence continues at coordinate 90,706 of VYXD01006148.1, forward strand.
CGAAACTTTAAAACTGATAGAAATTGAAGATGTTTTCAGAATGCTTTTTTCTGTTCTTGAAGTGCAACCTTTTAAACCAGTAAGATCCAATACCAAACCTACCAGTAAGATACAATAAGTATATAGCAGTTTATATATGATTACAAATTAGTATTGTGTGACCAATTAATGTAGCATATTATTTCATACAATAGCATTTGCTGATCAATGCTTATTCAGGAAACAGGTTTTTTTGGATGTAATTTTAGTCTTAAAGCTTACAAGTATTGGAACTGTGATACATGTTTCAGGGGGATAAATGTAACAGTTATGTACTCTGCAAATTAAGATCAAAATTATTTAATGCAAAAGGCTTTTAATTTGTTCTTGCTGTTGTCTTACTAGTACCTGTAAATGAGGAACTTATGAGAAAAGTGTGATATTCTAGAGAAGATCTTGGCACAGAATTTACTGATGTAGTATCAGCATCTTTGGACAGCGAAGCACTGAATTGGAAATTAATATAAAATTCTATAAGATTTTGTTGTGCACAGAAGTTGCTTGATTCAAAATTAAACAGTTGTCATGGATTTCTCCCAGTATCAGGATTTTAGAAATTCACTGAAATATCTAAGTACTTTTTTTACCCTTGTTTAATAATTATTAACACATGAGAACGATTTTCAAAAGTAACAGAAGGTAAGAAAAATATGGAATAGTGCTAATCATGTGTCCGTTTTCATAAAGCTATTTTAAATTTTGGAGCATTATTTTAAATAATGCTTTCCACTAATTCTCCAAAAGATAAAGGGAGGTACCAATAGATACATGAATGTTAGCACCAGTGAATTTAGTCATCTTTAAGTACTTAACTGTCAGTATCATACAGATCCCACTGAAAAGATACAGAGTGAATTAAAAAAAAAAAATCAGTGAGGAGGATGGATGCATTTTAACTTGAAAGGCAGTTGAGCACAAATTAAATGAAAGAAACTCAAAAGTATTTATGCACAAGTTATTCCAGGATTAAAGGGACGACAGTTTTTATGTAGATTTGCCAAAGCTGCAGATGGTGAATGGGCTAGTTAACTGCCCTTGTTGTAAGTGTGTGTGTAATACAATTCTATCTGAATACCAGTGATGATGCTGGTATCACTAAGCTATCAGTAGGCTTTCTTTTTAGAGGCTGACAAAAGCACCAACCTTTGAGAGCAGAACAGAAATATGCTGTGCTAATCTATTGCTTAGTTTTTTGTTAAAAGCTAAAAAACCTTACATTTACTCAACTTGGACAAAAAAAAAGTTGCAAGCAGAGCAACTAAAGCAGGTACTGTACTTACACATATGAGGAGGGATGTGAAATTTTGTGGGTGTTGGAGTGTTGTAATATGCTTGTCTGTTCCTGTATACATCTGCCTAAATTTGGCCCAGTTTTTACTGAGGAACTTGCAAACTTAAGAGTTTAATAGCTCTGGTCTCTCACATGGGTGTGAGCTATCCAGAGCTGAGCACATTTTCTCCTGTAACACAGCTTTGTATTGTAGTGTGGTTCAGTTGTTCCTCTTGTATTGTGAGTGTTCTGACCTTCTGTATGTTGGAAAGCTAGGGAAGCTGTCTGAGCTCAATGCAGAAAATAATGTGGGCTCCTGAGGAGATGTGGGGGTAGACTGATACACAGAGCCAGTAGAGGAGGGGTGAGAGTCAGACCGAACCAGTAATTGGGAAGAAAGTGACAGATCTGGGAATCATTAAATGCGATGGGGAGAGTGACTATAAACAATGTGGCAGAATGATTGGGGCAAAAGCCAAAACCTGACATAATAAATGTGAACACCTGGGCAGAGCAAGTGGGGTCGGAGGTGATAGAAGGATGAGGGAGAAAAAGAAGCATATTGCTTGTGGAGCATGCACAGAGATTGTGCAAGGCATCTGTGAAAGAATGGTGAGTAGCTATCCTGCTGGCCAAGTGATTCAGAGAAGGGATTTGGAGAAGCAAATTGAATCAGAAGTTGAAAAGAAGGGTAGTTTGTGCTGGCAGAATGACAAGCTCCAGGTGAAGAGGTGGAGTGGAGGATTGTCAGATAAAAGACTGAGGAAAACCTCTTCAGGGTGTGCTGTACCGCAGACAGGAATACAAAGCAGAAATTTAGGTGTGGCAACATGAAAAGAAAAAAAAGGAAGAAGCAGTATTAGAACAAAACAGGGATGACAGAGAAAGGTTCCGACATAAAGGAAGCTGACCTGAAAAGATGGATGCCCATAACAGCAGTGATTCTTACCGCTAAGGATCATGGACAGGGAAGGACAGTGCTGGTTTAGGCCTGACGGCTAGAGATCATCCTACTCTGTTCACTGATTATTCAGTTTAGCCAATAAGTGAATTTGATTATTCTCTTGCTTGACAGTCATTCATTATTCAAATGTAATGTTCCCCATATTAAATGTTCATGCTCTAATACAGCTTTGAGCCATACAAAACCATCTACCTCACCAGACTGCTTAGTGCCACTTTCAAGTTTTGCCTGTAGAAATGTTAGCAGCCGTAATGAGGATACCCCTTTCAGTCCAGTAGACTAAACTCCTGAGACTACAGAACCACAGCACATCTGTGCTACTGAAGTCTCCATGAAACCCATTCAGTAAAATAATTTTCTCTCTGCTGCTGGATCACTGAGAATTTAACAAGCTTTCTCTGTCTACAGATGCTCCATCAGTTCAAAATATAGAGGAGAAAGGGTATAGGAGAGTTTAATTTGCAAGCATGTTTTGGAAACTAGGGATACTACACCTAAAGGTTTTGCTTCTAAAGCAGTTGTCTCCATTTGAAGTTGAATACGTGAAGTTTAGAAGGTGTCAGAGCTGTAAACTGGCTGTACAATCATAATTTCTGTACACACTTAACATTCAGCTTATAATCACTCTCTGCTTCTCATCTCTCTTTGTCTTCTGTGAGACCATTGTCTTTGTGCCCAGGCTGGGCATGTTTTAGTGTCAGGTGTGTGTAGTGAAAAATCACAGTCCTGATTCTTGAAAGGATAACTCAAGAATGAATGTGCTTCAGGAAGTATCATAATTTAGACAGCTGAATACTGCCTTTGGGAACAGAATTTAATTCTTTTTTCTCTGGAGAACTCATTCATATGTGATTGCAGGCAAGCTGATTGTTACAAATCCACCCATTTTATAGAGAGGAGCATCAGAAAAATCCAGTGATCAGTGTGAGTGTTCTGCTGAACAGTTTGCTTGCTTGCACTTGGAATCAGTGAGAACTCTGGGCCTTTGAGTGTGCAAACCCCAGGCATTTTCTTAAGTAAAGTTTAGGTCTCTCATAACTATTCTTCTGTCCCACCCTCCAAAAAATTAATATTTCTGGCTATAATATCACTTTGACTTGAATTTGTGATCTCTAAAATGATAATTCAGGAAACTCTTGTTAAAATGGTTTCTGAAGGAGGCATAGATTGTAGTCAGACATTAAAAATTGTCCTCTTTGGACCTTACTTAGTGTCTTCTAAGATTTTTCTTGTAAACTTGTATGTTTTGTCTTACTCTACACTTTATTCTGGTGGCGGCATTAAAATAATATTGTAACAAAACAGAATACATTATCAAAGATTTATTAGAAAATAATTAAAAACTTTTTCATGTGTGGATTTTCAAACTATTCACTTGTCAAAGTTTAGATTTACTTAATTTTTCTAAACAAAGGAGCTAAAAGTAATATCTCAAAGATATGCTTCAAGATATAATAGATACTGGAGCAGCAGGTTTTTTTATCTTTTTACTCTTCTATTCAAAACCATTTAGTTATTTTTCCAAGCTGTATTTAACCTCCCTCTTTAGTGAATGGATTCACTGGTGACATTAACTGGATCTTTTCTTCAGTGCAACACAATCAATATGAGTTTCTGTGTGTTTTTCTCCATCTGTTGACTCTTTTTTTTCTCCTTTTCCTCTATGGTGTTCTCTTTTCCAATGACTTTTCATTCAACTGGAAGCTTCATGGTAATTGTGGTGGTTGCTTGTCTGTGGTGACATCCGTAGCTGAGCTTTGTGCCGTGGGAACACAGAGAATATATGGTTTTCAGACTCAGCATTTGTAGCTGTATATTGAGCTGTTCCTGCTGCCAGATTCTTAGGGACCACCACAAGAAGAGGGAGGGAAGGGTTTCAAGAACCACCCACAGTGTATATATGCCTTTGCTTTAGGAAGCATGGATATAATTAAGTCTTCCTTTTAACTGTGCTGAGAAATATGTTTCAATGAAAAAAATGTATTTTTTTATATATATATGTGGATTGAATATATGCATTGATTACCAACCCTTGAAAACATGGTGTAAAGAGCACTGTCAAAATAACAGGTTGAGTAATGACATTAAAAGATTGATAGTGAAAATAGTCTTTGTAAAATGCTGTGTCAATATTATTTTGGACTGTTATAGACTGTGGGTAACTGTTTAGAATACTGTGTTTTATTTAAATTAGCTTATGAAACTATTTATTCAAGGCTTTTATTGTTTGTTGAAGTGCTGTAAAAAAGGAAAACTTGAACTCTTACCCCAACCCATACTTTTCTTTCTCTCCTCAAACTGGTCCTTTATTCAATTACATATCTATATATATTTTAAAAAGAAATAATAAAATATATATGTGTAAAATTTTTTTTCTGCTTAATGAGTTCTGTACAGTGCTCACCTTTCTGGGTTGCTGAATAGTTTCATTTGCTTAAGCTGTTAATCAGAGAAAAACTGGTGGACAAAAGACTTTTTGTTATGGGTGTTGTTATACCAAAAGCAGAGTGGCTTCTGTTTAGAGTCCATCCTCTAACTCTTCAGATTGCAAGGAGTGTTGGCTTTGTCTTCTCTTGTCCTCAATCACTGCAGTGGTGTTGGAGCAGAGTGCACAGCATTTGAGAGACCATTTGTCAAAATGTTTATCAAGCATTTCATACATTAGTAGTAATGGTCAGAAAGTGTAAAGAAAAGCAGTGGAATTAGAACAAGCACTAAGAAGCCAGTGTAGCTCTTAAAACTATTGGCAATTATATTAATGATCTTGACTGTAAAGGATACCCTGTTTTTCTAAAGCAACAATGAGAATTGTTTGCTAGTAGCAAACACAGAATCATAGAATGGTTAAATCATGTTTTCTCGTTAGCTGAATAGTTTTTCTTTTTGCATGGTTCCTATATAGCTGCTTCATAGGCAGTGGTTGTGGTTATGTGGCAACAGAAGCAGTAAGACCAGGTCACCACTTTCCATTGAACATTGATACATTTCATTTGTTTCAGTTATTTTCTTTGTTCTGGTCTTCCTGTGTTGATATAAAGTTTGAGAAGTAGTGAAGTCCTTCTTGTCATGTTTAATAAATATTAAAATCAGTGTTTTCAAACTAATCCAATAATCACTTCCTCTCTATAGTAGTCTGCTGTAATCTTTCTTTAAGGCATGTTATACTTTTGTGTTTAGTTACTAAACTGTATTTTATCAGTTACACAGCAGTTCATAAATTAAAGTCACCTCAGTCTGAAATTTTACTATGGATAAACGTATATATATTAATATATTTTTTATTTGCTCTATTTCCATAACTATTGTTAGATTCAGTTTGTGTAAAGGCTGCATACAACTGAAATCAAATTTGGGAGTTGTGTAGTTATACAGATATACTTAGCTTGCTCTTCATGGACTACTATTCCTGACAGTCTAGAGTTTGTGGAAATCTTTCCTGGAAGGTGGGCAATTTCATTTCAGTTTTCAGTCTTTTAAGGTAAAACATTGCAAGTTCTGTGCTTTGAACATAGTAAACTGTGTTTAGTTTTCAGCTGCGATCATCCTCTGTTGGAGCAGTATGTGTGTACTTGTTTTTTATGTTTGCTTCTCCCTAGCTGTTCTTTCTTAAAACTGAGGTAAGCTGGTCAGTAAGGCTTTTGGGGAGTGTCTCATTATATTTGATCCTGTTGGCAGCATCAAGAAAGAGGGGTACTTATTTTTCAGTTCTCTTTTCAACTTGCATTGACCTGTCTTTCTGTCATGTCAGTGTCTCTCCTGCTCATGTTCATTCATCAACTATTCTAGTAATAGCTCTTGCTGTCCTTTATTACTCTTTTAGTATCTGTTTTTGCATGCTCTGAAACTAATTCTCCTTTGACTAACCTCTCCATAATTTATATAACTAATTTTGCAGATTTTCAGACCTTAGCTGATTTCCTAACAGGAATAGATCTAGTTCTCTGGGGTAATAATTAGTCAATAGTCACTTCTGTGTTAGTTTTTTGGGTTTGCTTTCTTTTTGTCCTGTGGTATTCTATTATCTAGACTTATACTTCAGTTTTCCTAGAGTTTACCAGCAAATTTTTGTAATCACTGGATATGAAAATCTAAAATATTTTGACACCTAGGGACTGTGCCCCTCTGTCAGCATTCTTCCATTTCCCAGTTTCTCTTGCTTCTTATTTGTCCTTCAAGATGACCAATGTCCTGGTTAGTTTCTCAGGGAAGTCAGAATAAAATTGTCCAGTGCTGCCCTTCTCATTCACCATTTTACGCTCTTGAAATTGTACATATATCCTTTCCAGCCAGCAGTTCAAAGTCCTATAGCTTTGCTTCTCATAGACTGTGCATCATGTAGCTTTGAATCTAAGCTCATGACAGATGGCTTTTTTATTTTATTATGAAACACCCATTCATGAGTGTTTAGAATCAGATAATTCTGATTATTCATGCTGCAGCCTCTAAACTCATTGTCTGATCTTTTTTTCCTATGCTTGTGGATGCCACTTGCACAGACAAAAGTTGATTCTTTAATTGGATGTTCTTGTGTGGTAAAGTGCAGTTGCCTGCAGTAGTTCCAGAAAATTAGGCAGTCATTTAAATAACTTAAGTATTATTACTATTTATGGGAAGATTTAGTGGATTATACAGGAACAGGCTAAGATAATGCTTGATATTGCTTGTGGTTTCTTAGACTGTGTTGTAATTTCTATGTAGGTAAGGAAGAGAGGATGTTAAGACCATGTTGTTGCCTGCAACTCTAGCATAAGGTCACATACCTGATATGATAGAACATGTTACTTACAGATATTCTTCCTCAAACCAATGAATAACAAAATTATCGATCCCTGAAGGAGATAATCCCATGGCTACTCTCTCCTACTGTCTAAAATTCTGTGTTTTACTCAGATTAGGTGGGTTAGGCCACCTGGTTACAGCAACAGTGTTGTTTATGACAGATAATAAAATTAAATGTTATCTATCTGTTGCTTCAAGGAAGTCATGCTGTGTTTCCCCATGATTTTCTGTGTCTGGTGGTAGCATTCCTGTTGGCAATTAAGGGGCCTTTGTTTCCAGAAATAATACCAGTTCTGAATGTCAGTGTTTATCAAATTGGAAAAAAACCAAGTGAATCATTCACAACTATTGAAAAAAAAATTGTTTAGTACACATTTATGAAGTTCCTGTAAATGAATATCCTAATATTGTAAACAGTTCATTTAGAAATAGTGACTCATCTTATTAGGAGAAAGGGAGGAACACAGTATGATCTTACATAACAACAAAGCAACAACTGCAAGGGGAAATAGTGTTGAGTTCAACAGAATGCTTTGAAGAGGCAAAGGGTTAAAATGATGGAAAACAGAGTTCTGGGGAGGGAAAGACTTTTCCACACAAGAAATTTAAGACATTGGGCATAATGCAAAGATAAAAACTGTGTAATGCAGAAGAAAGCAGTTTTCTTGCACTGCTATCATGTCTAAACAATTCTGGATACAATTTTAGTTTGCTAGTGTTGTTGAAGTCTTCATAAAACTTGTTTTGATTTTTGTCTCATGCTTCCTTGAAGGCTCAAATGGTAAACATTTGGACATAATGACGCAAACAGTAGGCTATCAATCATTCCCAGTTTTCACAGCATTGTTGTTCATTCAGAAAAGCTGCGTGAACTGACCTCTTTCTAAAGCAGTGTCATTAGTTCTTTCAGAAATAAAACAAGGATCAAAAAGACTTTCAGGATTTTGCTCTTAAGACTTGCTGTACTGAATGATTTTGTAAAATTAGGGATCAACTGTTTCCAATTAACTCTCAACTTTTTTAATGTATAATGTATGAGAGACTACATATTAATTGTTTTTGTTCTCCCTCAGTTTTTTAAGCATTGACTTCCAGTAAATTAGTTAAAGAGAAAATTGAAATTAGATTAGATTTGCCATGTAGACTCCTAATTTTGATACAAATGAGAAATTGTGCAACAGAAGGAGGTAAATTTATGCAGTGTGAATGTCTTTGGATAGACATGAAATACGACTGGGCTTGCCTCTGCCTGAGGTCAGAATTAGCTTGACTTGGGGCTTATTGTGGGAATTGGAGCAGCACAGCACCATCCCATTCCTTACTGCTCCTGTGGTGAGCAAACTGAGGAAGTCCTTGCTCTCCATGTCTAACTAGTGAGTCTGCATGTGCTCTTTGGAGACTGGTCTCTGCTTTTCAGTGCTGTGGAAGTGCAGTGTTGAAATACTTTCCCAGGCCACCTAAATTTAAAAATATAACAAGCCCTGGGCCATTTTAGGCACTTTATTAGCCACACTTTGATCCCGCATGGCTGTGCGAGTATTGTGAAGGGTTAGTTGTGTAGTGTGTATACCAAAAGATGGTTAAAAGCTCTCTAGTGATAGGAATTCTAGTCCACTGTCTCCTCTGCTGTGGGAATCATCATGCAGGCCACAACTGACCTTCAGACCGCTGCTTAAGCTATTCCACCCTCCTTGTGTCCTTGACTCAGTGGTGCTTTCCGTGTTGGAGGAGGTCATCCTGTACTTCTCCTTTCTGCTGTGAGTCATTATTTGTGCCTGTTATCTTTTCCTAACTAGGCCATCTGCTTGGATTATCCTTTTGCATCTGACTTTCATCGTACTGCTGACTTTTGGATTTTTGTTTGGGTTTTTTTTTACACCCACAAACACCTACCTGCCCCAGTTGCCTTTTTTAAGTTGAAGTGGGAATAGGTTTTTTTCTGTGTTATAATTGCGTACCTTTTGATTTTTTTAGTCCTTTTTGGTCAAATTTGTGGAAGTCCAGGTTGGCTTGAGATTATAGAATCAATTGTCATGAATACAGAATTAATGGATACAAAATTAATTTGTCATGACCACATGGAAAGGTGCAAATAATCTGAGAATAATGTGGCAACTGTGCTTCTTGTTAGCAGTCTTCATTTCTAAACAAACTCTTTACATAATCAGAGAGGGCTTCTGTTGTGTGCAGAATGTTCTGGCTCACTTGCTCCTAAAAGGAAACATAGTAGGTATGTGGGGCTGCTTGTGATCTTTCTGCATAAAATTTCTTGGGAAACACTGAACATGGCTTGGTTTTAAGGGTTTCTGTAACTTTATCTCAATCGACTCTACAAGGATTATCCATTTGGTAGCTTATGAGTGCTTCGCTCCTTTCCTGTTGGCATGTGGGATGAAATGTAGTAAGTCCAAATGCCGAGATCCTGCACCTAGGACAGAGTAGTGTGGAGCACGGATATAAACTGGGAGAGGAGTGGCTGGACAAACCACCTGCAGAAAAGGGTCTGGGGGTGCTGGCCAGTGGCAGGCTCAGTATGAGGCAGCTGTGTGTCCTGGCAGCCAGGAGAGCAAACCACATCCTGGGGTGCATCAAACACAGCACAGACGGTCAGAAGTGGTGATTATCCCACTGTATTCCGCATTGGTGCAGCCTCGCCTGGACCGCTGTGTGCAGTTCTGGGTCCCACAATGTAAGGGTGTTAAGGTACTCAAGTGCCTCCAGAGGAGAGTAGCAAAGCTGGTGGTGGGGCTGGAAGTCATGTCCTGTGAGGAGCAGCTTCCTAAGGAAGGGGAGGGGGAGGTGTTAAGTTCTTCCCTGCGTATCCAGTGATAGGACAGGTGGGAATACCTCAAAGCTGCACTGGGGGGGCCTTATGAAACTTTTCTTTACCATGAGTGTGGTCAAACACTCATGGTAAACACTAGAACAGTTTGTAGAGAGGTGGTTGATGCTCCAAGCCTGTCAGTGTTTTAGAAGCATTTGCACAATGCCCTTAATAACGTGTTCTAACTTATGGCCACCCCTAGATTTCTCAGGCAGTTGGATGAAATTATCATTGTAGGTCCCTTCCAACTGCAATAGTCTATTCTAGTCTACTCTTTCCTCTTGCATCCTGCAACTTTCCTAACATCACAAGAGTAATGTGCTGTTTCTTTGTGACTTAGAAGTGGTTTCTGGGCATGCACAGGCATGCACATTGAAAATGCTAGACTGTAGGAAGAGGTACAGCAAATAGGGAAATAATCCTGTTTCTCGGACAAGCCTTTGGAAATTTGTTCAGCTTCAGCTAAATTTGTTCTGCCGGCCACCCAATAAGTTTTATTAGTATCAGACTCCAGACTATTCTCTTTAAATTAGTCAAAAGGCCAATGACTTTATTCAGGCACAACACAGTTTTTTAAGTCTATCATTAGCAGTAGTAGTATGAAAAGGAGAAAGTAAAATCTTCCACAGGAGGATTCTGTTTGAAAATCTCAAGCCAGCATTTCTAAAATTCTCTCCAGAAGAGAGGTGGAATTTTTCATCCTAGAATAGTCTGCTCTTCCTGGGAACATCAGTGTCCTAGCACCAATTTCCTGACTGAGTGGTATATAGTTTTGGAAATCTAGGCAGTTAAGAAAAGTTTGTGGAAAATTAGTCACAGAAAACCTGCCTGATTTACTAGTCATCTGCTATGTGTGTGAGTTTTAGGAGAACTGTTGGGATCAACGCATTGTGATAGTGTTTGGTTGTGCTGAATTTTCAGTTTTAAAATGAGTATTTTTTGTGTTTTAGGAGGAGACCTCAGGTTCCTTATGCACTGTACATGTTGCAGTGTGTTCCCACAGAATTTATCACTTAGGTAAGAGATGAGTGAAGAGAGACAAAAAAGGAGAAATAAGTGGCACAGAGGGGTGATGTGGCTTGTATCTGGTCACACTGAGGTCAGTAGCAGAGTTAAGATTTGGATTTTTTTGAGTCATGATCTAAGTCAGTCTGTCTTACTCCAGAGGCCACAGAGGTCACCCAGTATGAGTGAGGCATCAAAAACTTCACAGAAAGAAACCCAAACCAAGCCTTCTTTCTTGTATCTCGTATATCGTTGCTCACAGAAATAAGCATGTCAGCAACAGCTGAAGTACACGAAGTACAGAGATTTACAGGATATTTCTTATGGTTAGTTTCACAGAAAATGTGACAATGCCTGTAGTGCTGTAATTGGTGCAAGAGTAACTGAAGGTTTGGGTCTACCAAAACTTTCAGGAGACAGTAATAACCCTCTGTGAAGATCCGCAATGTGAAGTTCTCAACCAGGACACTGCAGCACACAAACAAATTTAAATGAAGTGGTCTCAGTGTTTTTATTTATACTAGTAAACAAAAGTGGGCTAGAACATGTGTTGTTTGTGCTGTATGACTATTAGCAGTTCTCAGGCATAATTTTGGTTGAGGCATATTAATACTCTCCCAGAAATATTGAGCAGGGTTCATGGATTAAGTGTCTGGGGTCTATTCTCAATAGATAGTAGAGAGGGGCAGATAATTTAGCTGAATAGGCATGAGCTGTTCTCTGGCATTTGCCCTGAAGTTCAAAGAGTGGGTTCTGGCCCATTTTTTGAATTATATCTATAGCTTTAAATTAAGTGTATGTACTGTGTCTTTGGGGGTTGGCTGAGTAAAATCATTCCCATCTTCCTTGCATCTCTCTTGCAGCCTGGTTCTATATTGCCTTGATGCATATAGGTATAATCTCATTTTTCCAGGAGATAAACTTCTTAAAGGGCAGGAAAAAAAATGGAACCTGCAAAACTAAAGGACGTAGAAAAATAATTAGGAGAAAAATAGCCATTTTACCAGTAATGTAAAGGAGAATAATCCACTATGTGTCCTAGCCTCTGCTCTAAGGATTCAGCAGCACTTGCTAACAGTAGTTGTCCCCTGCTTGAATACCCCATTTTAATCAAGAGATTTTAATAACTTCACAGTCATATTTTACTTTGTACCTGTAGCCATTTGGATAATATCTTTTAAAAAATAGAGGTAAAACTTTCCCCTATGTCGAAGCCAAAATCTTATGCAGTGATTTGTCTCGTGCATAGAGGTGCTGCAGTCAGTGAAGATTTGAATGCACTTGTGCTCCTTGTCCTTTCTCCAGATGGTATCATCACCACACTTACAATGGCAAAATGCAGCAGGTCTCTACACCTTGGCAAACTTCACTAGGTCCAGTATCTTTGTGCAAGCTGTCACCAGCCATTGAAGCAAAGAAGCCTCATGTATGAACCAGATACACAAATAGATGCCCTTCTGACACACGTGATGTGGGGCATCAATATCCTCAGTTGGAGAGATGGTTGCAAAGCCACTTCTCTTTAGTGCTGCAAGCTAATGCAGCCAAATTTGTGGTGATTAATTTCAGACCTGTATATGTTTGTCTATACAGATAATGATTCCTAATAATCTTTTGAACTAATTAATGATACAAATGTATCATTGCAAATGCTGTATGTTTGTGTTGTAAGCTTGATGGATCTGTTTTTCTGCTATAAAGTAGAAAAATATTTTCTGAACTCTAAATTAAAAATATTTAGGTTGTGTCAAACTCATTAAAAATAAAGATTCTTATAGTCTGTCAGCTTCGCAGCTAATTGTCTTAATATTTTGGAATGGAAAAGCTAAAAAGAACTTTTGATGAAAAGTTATTTCCAATTTTAATTCTGACAGAGTAGCTGTTTTGAGAAGAGGTTGTTCTTTTTTTTAGTGTTCAGTATAAAGAATCCTGCAGGTATTCCATTACTCCTTTGACCACTCTTTCCAGAATTTTTCAATGCTAGATTCTTTAATTTTACTGTGGTAGAGATCTCTAAATACTTTAGTCTACTAGCTGTTCAAAAGAACCTACAGTACCTGTACAAAAAATAGTATTTCGTGTGTGCAAACTCTACAGCCAGCTCATTACAGAATTTATTTTTCGATGAGTAAGGACCCGGAAGAAGCTAATGTAAGTATTTTAGCAAGGGTTTGTATTTCTCTGATAAACAGCACTCCCCTTCTGTTTGTGATCACAGGATGAAAGCTCTCTAAGCTTGTATATGTACATTTTTACTGCTACATCATGTAGTGTGCTCTTAAGATTGAGATCTCATTCCCCAGGAAGCATTTCTGTCTAAGATTAATTGCCCTTTTAAAATCAGTGTTTGATGTATTCCTTTGGCTATATCCTGACTCACTTTAACCCTCTTTGACCTGACCCCACTGACTATTACTGCCATGGCTGGAGCAGAAATCTTTCAGCCTGATGTATGCAGTACAGACTTGAGCCTGTGGTTTTTCACATCAATGGATTCAATTAGCTGAGTTTTTACTGATCAGCTTAGCAGAGGTTGAAGAATTTGTCAGACAAGGAACAAAACTGTCCTACTTTGGATATAATTGAATAGCTCATCTCAATTTTCACATGTAGTTTGCTCGTGTAGTTGTTTACTTTGTTAAATAACATAATAATATTCCTGGAAGTAGCATTTTTAAAAAGGAAAAACTGGTTTATTTTCCTCTAGTTAAACAGGGGAAGGCACAAAACATGAAATAACAGCCATTAAGCTTTAAATCTGTATGTGTTGCTTATCACTCTTCAGCCAAGCGGTTTTAAACAGTAATTATGTCCCAATGTCCCCTTTTGAATTTGATGTATTAAACTGGGCAGATAAACTAGCAATTAGCATTATGGCTTGAAAACAAGTGAGCATGCTGGTCTCTTCTGTATTGAGAGTGCTTTTTCAGAAACAGTAATCCTTTGCTTTGCTAGGAATAGGTCATCACTTGATTAGCTGAAAAGTTCTTTATAAACGTTCTTTAAAAGATGGACAGCCATTAGGATCACAGAATATTTGCAGGCATGATGTGAATTATAGTAACTTGAAAATGAAGTAAACTTGAGGTTGAAAGTTCAAGAATGCCATTAAAGACCTTTTAAAGTGTATGAATGTGCATATGCTTAGGGGATATATAATATGATTGCATAGAATTTGTTATTTAATTGTTTGGCATAATAGTATTTTGAAAACAATGACATTATAAAAGTTCTCACAAACCATTAGTAACAAGGTCTTTTACAGCAAATTGATTTGCTTTAGACCAAACCTTGTAGAGATAAATCTTTATCAAATGTGATTTTTGTGTGTGTGGGTTTTTTTCCCCCCACGAACCACATTAATCATGTTTAGCGCCCTAGCTGTGTAGAGAATCCTAATTTCTGTGGAGGGAAGGACAACCTCAAATCTAATTAAGGGCATAGTGCATAAAAGGGTTAACTTATTGTAAGTCAAGATGCCTGCCGTTCAAAAAAGCTACACAACTCTTAAAAGTGATTTAGCTCTCCTTCAACAATGGAAAACATATAATGGATGAGTTGGCCTCAATTTGTCACGCATTCAAGTGTTTATCTTTTAATGCACACCCTGCCTGTTCCTCATGTATCTAAATGTGTTGTGTGCTTGCTTGTTACGTGGAACAGCAGCACGATTTACATTGAACTTTGTCACTTCGTTCACATATGAATGGCCAAACTTAGTGCATTGAAGAAAATGGTTTTATAAGCCTCAGCTGCTAACCCTTTTATAAACTACCACAGGTTTATTGCTAGTTCAAAGATGAGGCTAAGACACTAATGCTAAGGAAGAAGGGTTCTAAGAATATTTCCTGGAAGTTTAGCCTTACCTTTTATTTTATTCTGTCTGAAGCTCGATGTTTGATGGGAAGCATCTTTGGCCTTGTAAGGTCTTCTAAAGCTCTTTAAAGACTAAGATGTCAGATTTTTAAGAAAAGTATTTTAGGGTTCTGTCGGAAATTAGTTTGGGATTTATTCCAAGAACCCCATTTAAAAACTTCTATGAAATATACAAGAATAAAATAATAATTAAAAAACAACAACAGCAAAGTTCAGTTAAGTAAAGCTTAACCCATTTCCACCCCCTATCTGCTTTTCTGTTGAATTGCATGAACTCTTTCACAGAAGGAAAAGTTCCCTTGTCTTACATGGTGTTACTGTAAGTGTTAACTGTCTGGGGGAATTGTTAAGAATGTCTGCTCAGGCTTAGTCTGCTTAGTGGTGTTCCAGGCCAAATTTACTTTCTCTAAAAACTTTTTGAGTGGACTAGAAAAAAAGAGTTCTAGTTCATTTACCTGCTTTCTGGCTCCTATGAGATTAGAAGTGTTAGCCAGGTTCTCATATGCTGCTCCAAAGCATCATAAACTTTTACTTGTGGTCATTTATTCTGCTTTTTTTGCTGTGTTTCAGAAATGTGGCTATCTAACCTGAAGATAGACTTGAGGTAAAAGATGACAGGAAAATAACAAGAGAGAAAAATTGCATGGAGAAGAAAATTACAGATGGGTTGATGCCAAATATTTGATTTAATCTCAGTATTTAGTGATACTTAATGTAGATGATGGTAATATTGCATATGATAATATTGCACTTCTCTTTTGGGGATAGAGAAAGCTGGACTGTGCCTGGGATATGTAATCCAAGGAATGTAATCATATAAGAACTGTGACAATAAGAGAGTTTTGTCCTTTCCTTTAAGTCACAGATGTCTAAATTCAAGTTGAGATGTTTGAGAAGATCACGAAGATACCAGCCAACTGGCCTGTGTCAGAACCATGTAAATAAGTAGAGCAATAATTAAAGCTAAATTAGTGGCTATGGATTTAATATGAGTCCATATTTATATCTTGCCTGGAGCTGGGCTCTTGTAGTCAGGTACTCTGCAAGAATAGAGTTCACTGAAGTTGATACAGGTCTAATTCTATCATAGCATTTTGGACAGGTAGTTCTTATGAAGGGCTCTGATAAGATGACGTGAAGGCGCTGTCAGGGTTAAATTGAAACGTAATATGAGTGACAAAACACTCCAGAATAGAGAGAGTGATGTTTCTAACTCTTTATTTTGGAGAAGAATTTTAAAAAATCAGCTGAATGGGTTAGAAAAGATAGGTTGAACACTCTTGTTCTCTTATCTGTAGGTTGTTCAGTAAAGTATTAAAAATTAACCTTCCTTTTAAAAGAGATTTTAAAACAAAATACAGACTTGTAGTTTTTATTTACCATACCTTAAACTGAAACCAGACATTCAGGAAAATTATGACCTTCAGTTTGAGCAATTGAATTCATGTTACTGCCAATGGTTAAAATGAGTGATATTGTCTTGTTGCTGACACTTAACTAAATCTATGTCATGGTTTATTTACATTTATGTCGGGCAGTCAGAGTCATCACATCTTGTGTTTGGAACAATTCTTATTTCAGACATGGGATCATTTTGAGAAAGAAATTTGTACTGAATAATGCACTGACCTTGTATTTCTGTGTATGAGTTCTTCACCTTAAGTCAGCTTCAGTGGCTTTCCCCAGTGGTGGTGAGATATGTAGGCAGGAAGGAAAAGTCAGTCCTGTGCTTTCATGTCACATATCAGCATCTAATAATTTTGAGGTCAGAGGAACCTTCTGTTGTGGCTAGGCTATTGTAGAGTTGGCTTTGCAGAACTCTCTGTGTTTTCTTGCTCTTGGTCAGAGGATACTGAATGGTGTATCTGCTGACGTGATCCAGTGTATCATCTGTGCATCTCCTTAAACTGATCATCAGTCCAGCCTGGGGAAGAAAATAAGGATTTTTGTAGTTTGTGTGGTTGAAGTGAAGTTAAAAGCATGTTAAGATTGCTATGGAAAATGAGTCACTTCTACTGCTGTGACAAAGCAGGGTCGTTTTTGCACAAGATGGAATTCGCAGAAAAGTAAGAACAGCCTGGGATACGCTGGCTGAAATTGGCTAGTGTGAAGCTTCTGAAAGCTCATAAGATTTTATTCCTAGTTAAAAGCCTCTAAATTCTAACTAAAAAACCCCATGTCAATCAAACATGTCATAAACTTACACTTGAAGTTTCTTAAGTATGAAATACTTGATTTTAGTAAAGAGAACGTGTTCGCTCTCCAAAGTACTTGTGCTGGGTTCATTTGAAGAGCAGAATATCATTTGGCCATGAGATTTGACCAAAATCAACTTTTTGTGTGCTTCCCATGAAATTACATACGTATTGAGCTCTTGTTGGTGCTCAACTGATTAAGTAAAATTTGTTCAGTATACAAATTGATTTTTCTACTTGATCCCTTTATATTGAGGTTATCATTACTGTGCAATCAGAACACCTCACCATATTTCTGTACTTTGGTCACTATTACACATACACATGCCAGAAACTGGTTGCAGATGTTCCAGTTAGATTGGAATTTATGAATGGAAAAGCCTGTAATAATATGTGTTAGTTTCTAATACTTTTTTTAAAGGCACTGAAGAAAAGTAAAGCATGAATATGCTTTTAAATTTCTACATGGGCGTAATTCATTCTGTAGCTATGGTTGCTCACTGAGCAAAGAAATATTTTGCCATGAATTAAAAAATATATGATATATGCCTATAGTAAGTACTACAAAAGGGATGTGTGTGTGTTTGGCCAGGTTACTGTTGAGCAAGGTAGATGCTCTTTGTCAAGTTTCAGGACTAACAAACCATTGCTGACTTTATTGAGGTTTGAGGCGTTTTAGAGATGCTACCTACTTAAAACTGCAAAAAGTGAAGTCTGTTAATCAAATATTTATTTCTTTTCTGCTACCAGTGCTGAAGTCACCGGTGGAGAATTTCTTTAGACTGTGAGATTATCTGGGACTGTCTCGTCTCTGTATGTTCTAGACTATCCAGCCTGAGGTGCCTAGAGAGAACAACAATTTCAGCCACTGTCCGGTGCTTGCCTACTACATGTGGTTACAAATTAGAACACAGTCTTGGAATTTGCTTCCTAATATAGAGTAGTCTTTTGTAAATAAGTGTACAGTTTCTTATGTGATCCTTGGTGCTAGACCAGAAACCTGGCTTCCAAGAAAGATGTTTTCACTTTTGTTACTGGAGGTTTAGCCTTGCCCAGCTTTGGCTTCAGGCTTTCAAAATTGGGTCAGCAATATCTTTCAGTAACAAACTTAGTGGTTGCACACTTTGTTACTCACACGAAGCACATTACTGAAAGCTATGTTTCTGTAAGTAATTTCCTAAGAGATCCTACAGAGGTAGATTAAAATCTTTCCAGTGAAGGTGTTGGTGTGTCTCTTCAGATTCTGAGATGTCTGAGGCACCAGGTGCTGAGCACACACTGTTTTGTCAGATAATCTGAGGAGCAGAAGAAATGGAGAGGAAAGCAGCCACACCACAGTCACAGCAAGAAAATTCTGCTCCTTATAATGCTGTCCCAAGATGCGTTTTCTTAAAATATGGTGTAGCCTATTGTCAGGCGTATCTTTAGTATCATCTTCTCCAGAGCACATGATATATTCTGAGGATAAAGCAACCAAATATCTATGGCCCATTTCACAGCTGGAAAAGCTGGCATCCAGTTATGTCACACTATTAAAATGCTGCTACTGCATGAAACTTGGTTGTGTTTACTCCTTATACATTTTAGTCCTTGTCTATAGTCCCGCGGCCTTGTACCATACAGGAAATGCATTGTTTGCCCCTAATTTGAAGTATCGGGTTCTCTCTGCCTTTTTAGGGTTGTAAAGGCAATTTTATAAGTGGTGCTACCCCTGACTACAGGCAGATTGTAGGACTTGCTATGCAGAGAACTTGCATACTGAGGATTTTAATTGAGTACTCCAGAGGCACTTTTGCTAAAGCCTGAATATCTTGTATTGTCTATCGGTTAAGGGATTTAAGCCTGCTAAATTGCCCTCACAGGTGATTGCTTGAGGCCACAAATCAGAAGGGAGGTATTTCATCCCACTAAAGAATTTTAAGTGGTACATCACAGATGTAGTCTGGCTAGAGGAGCTGATCTTGTGTAGGTGAAAGGGAGTGTGTCACTGCAGCACTGCTGAGCATTGAGGTGCTAATCTGGGTAAAAACCAGCTGAAGTAAGTACCTGTGACCGAGGCAGCGCTTTCTCTGCTCTCAGGCCCTTGAATATGTCTCAAAACTAAACCAATCTTTTATCTCCAGTTCGTTCTTTTAAATAATAACATAACTCAGTAGATGCATCAGTGGTTATGTGCAACAGTCTGAATTGATGCTGAATAAGCTAATTTTCCCAATATTGAGTAGTTTCCTTTGCAAACAACAACTTACATAGCTGAAGGAAAGAGAAACTTACTGTGTTGATACCATGACATTGCACATCTTCCCACCTTCTCTGAAGTCTAGATTTTCTTGTCCTTCTGCTGTGTCTTGCTGATTCGTGGATATTGAGGGGTTTTAAAGGAAGCTGGGGATTAGCAACAGTGAATATTGTAGTTAGGGCATTCCCTTTAAAGAAGAGAGAGTGGAGTCAAGCTGCTTCAGGTTGAGGAGGGCTTTGAGCCACTCCCTCAAGGACTCACTTGAGATGCAACAGGCCACTCTTGCTTCCTTCCAGCAGATGCCTATCTGCAAAAGAGAGTCAATATTTCCTTGTAGTGGTTTCCTCATCAGGAAATCAGCCACCTTATAGGTAACAGAAAAGCAGATCTCTTCAGTTCAGAGGTTGTTGTTTCTCTCCATTTTCTGTACAGAGCTGGAAAACTCTTCTGACTTTACATGAGATGATGAATTAGCCTGGGTCTGGTCAACACTTTAAGTGTTGCAGCCTTGAGTTAGGGTCTAAGTTAAGTGAGCTGAATGTCTCAAAAATGTCTTAGTACATAACATATCAGCACAGTTATCTGCCTTCTGGACATGGAATATTGTTAAGTTTTACCAAAAAGCTTTATCATCTGTGCTTTGAGCTTGCCTCTAGTAACTTGAAGGGGCTATAGTACCTTTTCTTTTGATACAGCTCCACAAGGAAAGTGGGAAAAAAAATCATTTCTTGGGACAACCACTCTGATAGATTACTTAATTAGTTTTCAGGGGGGTTTGTTGGTTTTTTTTTTTGCAAATGCCAAAACAGTGTTTGTTACTTGTGCATCACTTCAGTAATATAGAAATACTCCAAGTAACACTGTGAAAACTTACAAAACATATATTGCTATGCCTTTATTTTTCTTGTATTGCCACTTCATCTTACTCCCAAGAGTAATTTGCAGCAAAGCAAACAACCAAAATCTTAGGTCATGTGACAAACAGCATGTAACTGAGGTCTGTCAGGATTTTAAGAAGACAAAATGTTGGTGAGGTTACTGAAAAATTTGAACTTAGTGGTTTTGAGGAAATCTTGGGTTTTTTTCACTATATAACTGAACATTGCAGAATAGGTATTGACAGTAATGATATCATCAGGTCTGGACCCTGTGTGCTGCAGATGAGCAGAGTTATTTGCCCTAATTTTCACAGGCATTAACCAGTATAGATATAGAGTGGCATTACTCTTTGTAATTAGGTCGTTTAAATTTTGTACCACTAATTTAAACATGTGTTGTGTTTAGCAAATCCTACACTTCGTAGACGCATTTTGTCAGTTTAAAAAGGCTTCTTGTGATCGCAGAGTGTGGGGTGGGGAAGAAGAGGACAGCGGTTGGTGTGTCAAGATGCAGCTAAAATCATGGAAAGAAAAATATTTTGTAAATCTATTAATCTATGGTATCTTTAAAACAGGTGGATGGAGTTTTCATGATAGCAAATCATTCAGGACTCAGATCACAGTGGAAATGGATAAGAATTAGACAGCTGTTGACAAAACAAGAATACTCTTCAGTAATTTTTTTTGGTGTATTTGCTGTTGACAACTTTTTGCTACAAAAAGTAGAGAAGCGTTTATATGAGACTCTGATTTATAATCGAATGTGTGATGGGAAACATGAAAGCTGAGGAAAGTTTGGGTAAATGTGCCTTAAGTGAGAGTTTATGGTTCCTAGTAACAAAAGGAGAGAAGAATGTTGAAGTAAAAACAATGGATTTTGTGAAAGAAGGCTGCAGTAAATACAGAATTGAGAGATAAGATCTCTTCAGTCAAGCCTCAAGGGGAAAAGGAATTAAGGAGAAGTGATGCTTTGTCAGAGATAATACTAAAGCACAAACAATGCTAATGCAGAGATTTAGATTTTAATTAAACTGTAAATTCTTCATTGACCTCTGAGGCTTTCTCAGTTTGCCATGGAACAGAATGAAAGACTTGTATGAGAAAGGGACAAAGCTGAGTAAGGAAGAAGGAATGGAGACACCAAAAT
Organism: Hylia prasina; assembly: GCA_013397195.1. Lineage (NCBI taxonomy): Eukaryota > Metazoa > Chordata > Aves > Passeriformes > Sylviidae > Hylia > Hylia prasina. The sequence continues at coordinate 111,922 of VYXD01006148.1, forward strand.
TACCTGCACTTCATTTTTAAGCAAGAGTAAGCACAGGCACACACATATGAAAATATTATGTTGCACAGTTATGGAGGAGCCAAAAAATGTTTATCATTTATAAGCATTTCCTCCAATGGCAAGAAAATGATACTGGGGTTCTAGAGCTTTTAATCTTATTTTTTGTAAGTTTTGGCTAAAAAGAGTCAGATGCATTCTGTCAGCTGGTTTTATGCAAGTTGGTTGTTTTTGAAAATTAAGTAATACTATGAAACATTTTTAAAAAGTCACTAGCACCAGTTTAAGGAATACCATAGGTAGTTTTTTCATTTTAAATGTTAAATACATATTTTTGGAGGTTACTTAAAAATATTAGGTGTTCTCTAACTCCTAAGAAGAAAGAAAACTGGTGTTGTAAATGAATGAATGCGCCACCACAACTGGGTTTCTTGAAATCTTTTCCTTTGGTGTTTATTCTCTTGACAGTCTGACTGGTAGTGTTTCAGCCCAATAAATACCTGTTTTGGCTAGAAATACCAGAAGTTGGTTTTTAAATTATGTGCTTTGCTCTTCAGACTTGTCTGCAATAAAACAGAAACCAGAAACCACACATTTAGTGTGATAATGTGTGTATAATGTATTTAGAGAATCATTACTTTGTAGAGAATATACCATATGTAGGTAACTAGTAACAAAAGTATAATGCTTTATTTTAGGCAAACATAACTGTCTGCTCTTATAGGAAGAATTATTACTAGTGTAAAGTCAGCTACATGTTTAAGGATGATTTTTTTTACCAGCATAATTTAGCTGTGCAGGCATAGATAGCTGGTTATACTGCAAACTTCTGCAGGCAGCTGTCAAATAATTTTGGCTGATTAATCACCAAACAAACGTGATTTTATCTGTGTTATAAAATAGAAATTACACTACAACTGGGGCTGCTGACTGAAAGAACCAACAATGGTACCTACACTTCTAGATTTTGCTCTCTTCCATGCAGCTCTTTGAGGATGGTGGTTTATTCTGTAATAAAGATGCTGGAGGGGGACATAAAATGCAAATTAGTGAACGCAGTAATACTTTTGAGTACTGAATGTGGATTTCACTGTGGTAGGTCCATGCGAGAATGCCATAGTATAGAATAAAATGAGTGAAAGGTCACTGCCTACTTTTTCCCCCCTAACCATTATTTGAAGCATATTTCATATGCTCTTCTCATCCCTTGTCGCTGAACTAAATTTTCATTTTTTTGTTGTTTTAGTTCATGTCATGACTGTTATGTCAGTTGCTTTAGCTGGTTCCCATCATTTGAATCAAAGGATCAAAGTACTTGCATCCTCTGGGACAAGTATAAATAAAAAGAATTGAAATATTCTTAGAAAATGCTCTTGTTATACTGGGAATCATTTGCTAACTTAGTTTTTCCAAGAGATGAAACTAAGTGAGAAAAAGCCTTGAGAGTAACTCTGAAATATTGCTAGTGATTTATGTAAATTATTCTTAGCAAAACAAAATTACTTCAGGAATAATACATGTATTATATTACACATAGTCCAGCTCTTTCAGGAGATCACAGTATTAAGAATACAACCTACCAGTATGTTTTAGGAAGCTCAACATTTTTAGCATGATCTGTGTAAAAATCACATGCCTTACAGCTGGGTGAGATGGATGTGCCTTAACTGGATTGACAGCAAGCTGGGATCACTGCAGTGTTAAGAAAAATCCTCCTGCAACTAGTAAAGAAGAGTGGCATTTCAATTAAGTTTCCCTTAATTCCAGATTTTTCTTGGAATTAATTTTAACTGAAAGGTTTTTTTTCAGGTGATACAAATCTCAGCTTTCTCCACATTGATATTTCCTACTTTTCATTCTGTTATAAATGTTAAACTCTGTAACACCAATTAAATGTTCCATAAATTAAGTATGAGTAAATGTTTAATCTTTCTGTGAACTTTGAATGGTATACTAGTGGTTTCTCTTTTTCTTTGAATTAGATGGAGAGCAGAAGACTCAAGTGATGATTCATGGAATTGAGCCAATGCTGGAAACACCCATTCAGTGGCTAAGCGAACATATGAGCTATCCAGATAATTTTCTCCACATTAGTATCATTCCCCGACCGACTGATTGAAACTCAGCTATACTCGTATGAGGATCATTCTCAAGCTGGAATTCTAAGGGCATGTCAACTTCTTGCTTCTGTCAGTCCTGACAGAGGCAGCCTGACCAGAAAAAAACCAACAAAAAGCCAAAACAAAACAAGAAGTCCTCACTGCTGTAAGCCAAACAGGAAGAGAGATCCTATCATCAGATAAGGGCAATTGGGCTGATCTTATTTTGTATCACTGCTGCGTTTGTTCACTGCTGTAATTAAATCAGTTGCGATATGAAAGAATTTACAGGACTTCTGCAAGTCTGCTGTTTTCTTGTAAAATATAATGAAACTGAAACTGTCAGCCGAAGAGCAAATGGAAATATGCCACTTGATTGTATTTCTGATTAAGAAATAAACAGGGCTGTTTCCTAAAGAGGTAGTGTTTCAGCTTTGAGGGTGGAAACATTGGTTTAATTTTCTAGAAAGTTAGACACTGAGAGATTTGGTTACCAATAGCTTTTTGTAAAAGATCAAATTACTGTAAATCCATCTTTCCTTAATGAGAAGTTCATGTTTACAGTACATGTATTGGTATGCAAATGATCTTTTAACTTTGATAACAAGCAGTGAGTGATTTTAAAGTAAGCCCGTGAGCATGTTTTGTCAGTTAAAAACATGCACAACTTAATAATTACAAATACTTTTGATTTGTATGCTGTCACTGAATACTCCAGTGTGTTTATTATTCAAACCAGTTTTCATAGACTAGCAGCGATGTAGGATAATTTGTCTCAGGATTCATCATGGCATTTCTTTGTGCTCATCTAATTTTGTATTTCTTTAAGAATATATTTTCTTAATTTACTTTAAACAGTTATTTTTTTTAAAGCTACATGGGTGTTGCCAACAGGATTGTATCCTGCTGTTTATTCCCATAGACTAGGAAACAGTTAAATCATGGAATGATGAACAGATTGCTTTTTAATGATTTTGAATTTTGGAAAGTTGAGGCTTTTCCAAGCTAATACTTTCTTACATCTGTGGTCCCGGAGCAATCAGTCCACAACTTGGAAGCTTCTAATCTCATTGCACAGATTTTTTCTTAGTGTAGCAGATGTATTTTTAGGTTGTTGGATCATTTGTTTGTTACCATTGCAGATGCTACTTGAACTCTACCAGGTTTTTTTGTGTGTGTGTGTTACACTAAATTCATCAAACTCTATTGCATTGTCTGCAGTTTGTGGTTGTTTCTAGCACAAAACTATGTTTATTGTAGACATATTATCCAATCTGTCAAATATTATCCAATATAAAGAAAGCATGACATTTTTCTTTCAAAAATAGTGGCTGTCGAAGCTCCTACTCACAGTCTTGGCTTGTAAATGTCCTGGTAATTCCAAGTGCTGTTCCCATTCGTTTCCATGCTCCCTTTATGGTAGGATACTTACCTGTATCTGAAAAAGAAGAAAATGAAAATCAATCAAATGAACAAAAACCTCTTTCTGAAGCAAGAGGGGAAGGATCTCCATGGGTGAGGATAGGGTTGAGGCTAAGAAGAGCCCCGAGGGCAGAAAAAGTGAGTAGACAGATTAGATACTGTTTTAAATGTTAATGAGGAAATAGCATTAAGGAAGTGGAAGGGTAAAGGTACTAATGAAACAAACCTATGCTGTATTCTGCAGGACATGAAGAATTTTTAAAACAAACCAAACCATGCTGGTCTGTGTTTATGCAGAATTGAAATATAATATTCTTATGGTGGGATGATTTGGTTGAGTTATTGTGATTTCCAGTTCTGTTTGGAATTTTTGTTACAGTGTTGGATTGGCATTTATAAACTTCCTTAGGCACACATATCCAAATATTTTGGAGATTTTCAAAGTCCTGCCAATGGATAAAGCAAATATTTTGTAGAGTATTCATATTTAAAAAAAAATCTTTTGTAGGGATACTTTTTCCATTAATCAGGATAAGAGGCAATACATTTCAAAAACTATAGAGATTGTGTTTCCTTTGTTTTAAAGTAATCTGGAGTGAGTCACTGGCTATTTTAATATACTCTACACCAGCATTTTAAGTATACAGCTCTTCTCATGGCCCGTGTTTGCCGGTAAATCCGATTTTAAGGCCTAGCATGGAACGAAGAATTAGCTTGGCTTTCAAACATACTCTTTCCTCTTATTTTAACTATTTAAACTTTATTAAAAAATAAAAGAAAGTTTGAGTCTGTCTTTATTTCCAGCTAAATAAGGATCTTCTTCATGGAATGACAAGAGTATTTAACTAATACTTAATAAGTAGGAACTTCTTAGAAGAAGTTCTTAGAATCACATATAGAATGGGTTCTGAATTAAAGCAGGTAGATATCTATTCTGTATTAAAATATCTGGTTTTGAGATAGGCATGGTGACATTTTGAAATGTCACGCTAAACCTGAGTAATATCTCTTGAGAGAGAGGGTAAAAAGACATTCAGAACTAGATTTCAGATTTCTGTACTTTCAAGTTACACTATCAAATTCACTCGTGGAAGATGAGTTTAAAATGGGAGAGATGGTTTTTCTCCTTCCCTTGCCTTTCATGTCTCTACGATTCAAGTAATTAAGTTCTTTTAACTGTGAAATGAAGCACCAGTTTCTCTGAACAATAGGTTGAAGAACACAAAGGAATACAAACCAGCTAGGCAAACAGCTACATGAAGAGTTTGGTGTATGTCAGGTTTTTCTGTGTATAAAATAACTAGCCCTATATGGGATTTAAAGGTGTGGTTTTGGTAGCATTTATATGTATAAAAAGCACTTAGGGTAGAAAGAGGGGCAGTCAAACACCATGTTAGGGTTGGAGGATCTTGACTGCAATTGAAACTGTCAAAATGTGTCCGATTTTAAAATAGCACTTTCCACTGAAGATGTCTGAAGCCTTAATCCTTGCATCATTTCACTAATCTACATCAATAATAGAATGAATCTGTTGTGGAAACAAATCTATGATCTAGCTACTCATACTCATTATACCCTGAGCTCTCATCGTAACTGAGTATAACGTGTTGGAAAGGGTAAAGCCAATTTGTGGTGCAGTTTGCTTGCATCTGTTGGAATTTGGAGGATTGCTTGCTAGATTTTTGTCAAGTGTGCTCTGCAAATTCACAAGCGCTTCTTAGAAACCTCTAGAAGCTTGGTTATTTTTAAAAGAAAATCAGACTGTAGTGGGGGAAAAAACAATCAATAGGGCTGTTCACTAAACCTGTCCCTTCAGTGGTTGCCTTACAGTGAAAGAGACGTGGAGCAAGTGCACGAGTGAGAGCTGGTGATGCCTTATTTTGTACAGATATGTGTATAATTTCTCCTTGTGTATGTTGTTACTTAGTGTCCCAGCTGACATAACAAACCAGACAACCTGTTATTCTTTCAGCTAGACAGAGGCACCCAAGTATTTTTATTACTACAAAATTAAAGATCAGAATGGAAACTATCTGGCTGAAACTTGCAGTTACATGCTTTTGTGACTATAATTAAAATAATCTACACTTCAGAGGTTTGATTTCCATCAGTCACATGTACACACACCCTCACTGGATTTTTTCCACAGCTCAGAATTAGCAAAATAGGCTGGTTTTCCTTCAATTTAAATTTTATTTGAGTCTGTACAAGGCAAACAAGGAGAAGGGGATCAGGCCATGGGGATGAGCCTAAAGCGCTGAAATAGCGGCATGACACAGAAAGTCACACAGTTTCTTCACAATTTCCACAGCAACCATTTTATTATGTGAATCCTGGCCCTTGCAGATTCTTCTTTAATTTGCAGCTTCTCTTTATTTAGCTGATGCTTGACCTCAGCTGAGTAGTGATGAGGCTGTGCCTGCCCCTGCAGCTCCCATCTCTCCCTTGCAGGATTACCATTGGTGCCTTGTGTGTGACTGAAATGCCCATCTCTGGGGCCCTCCCTGCCACTTCTCGCACAGCTCCTCCCTCACCATCAGAGGATGAGTTCATTTCTGCTGGCTTTTACCATGAACTGGGTGGCCTGTAGGAAAGCAGTGAGAGAAGGGTGCAGAGGAGGAGAGGGAAACGAGAGGAATTAAAAAACAGTGAAGGTGGGGCTTGAGAGAAAATACTTTGTGGGGAGTGAAATGACAGAGCCGGATTCTTGATCTCGCCCAAGTTTCTCATTCACTCATCACCTTACAGCTCCCACCACGTGCTTTCTTTCCATCCTTTCCATGAATACAGTGCAATGGCTTTCACCTGTGGGACAAAGTGTCTGGCACCTCTGGTGTCACCTGGAGTGAGCAGTGCACTGAGTGTGTATTTAACTTTGATGGTTTAGCACATTGCTGAAGGAGGCCTTTATTTACAGGAATGGTTTCAGAGCTTCCTCCTCTGCAGGAGATCCTCGGCCTGGGCTTCCTTTATGTGAGGAAGTCAGAATGGGGAGGTCCTGCTGCAGAAAACATCCTGCGCAGGCACCACACATCACTTCTCCAATACACTATATGTTGGAAAACTGAGTCATGGGGATGGGTGGGTGGGTGGATGGATGGATGGATGGATCAGTCAGGACAGGACCTTTCTTTCATGAAAATTACTGTTTCATGTCTCTGAAGTTTTACTTTATGCTGTTCTGAATGTTTCATATAGTACAGCAGAATACATTTTCATTGTGGGTGATAAATACCAAACCCAGTTATGGTCACAAGCCTTTTCTGTTTCATTTTCCAGTCAGAATAAAATTCCATTTTATGGGGTTTAGTTGTAGAACAAGATGTCAATATTTGTAATGAGTCTGCATGGGCAGTAGAAAGAGGATGTGTCCGTTGTAATCATCAACATTTCTGTACTTTACATCTCAACACCTTTCAGTATGAAGATACACAAGGACTTCTGCTGGGGCATGGTTTTGCTGAGCCACCCAGGCAGTTTCTCTGCCAATTTGGGAGGTCTGTTCCCCTATGGAAACTCTCCAGTTTTGGTTTATTGTATTTAAATTTATAGTTGATGGCTGTTGAGAAAATGACTGGAAGAATAGCCATAATGGCAGTGGAAAAAAAAATAAAAACAACAACAAAAAATCCCCCAAAAAGCAAAGCTTAATTTATTGCTCAAATGCAATGTCCTTCAGTAAGAAAGCATTCTGTCAGTTTTCAGTGAAATTAGTGATGTCCTACGGTTGTGCATTCAGTTATTTCAGTGGTAAGAGGGAACAATCCTAATGGGTCAGCTTACCATTGCCTTGAAATATATATAGTGTGTTTTTAATTAATATGCCAATAACATGAACTGTGTGTTTTTTATTCTTTCTCTTACTGAAACTTGAATGCATTCAAGGGTTCTGCTGCAATTGGCTTCCTTAGGGAGGTGCAGCAGAATTGTGTCCCTTCTGAGCTCCATAGATCACACTGGGATCAGTGTCTTTTGGAGGTACAGGGGAAAACAGTTCTCTGCAGCTTACCTGCTTGCACTCTTCCCTCCCTCCTTCTCCAAACTAAATGCCAAAATTTTACATCATGCAACCCCTTTTTTTGTTATTGTTGTTGCATGCATTGGATAACAAACCAGGTGAGCTGTAGCTACTGAGCATAATGATAATGATCTTCAGCTGTCATTTTGGGGTCTCTGAAATTTAGGTCTTTCAAGTTTATGAGCCACACCTCTAACAGACACTTGTTCTAGGGTAGCCACACAAGCTTCCAACAAGATAATACAAGGTGTAAATTAAGTTCTCTTTTAAAATTGGCACTCATGTAAATGAAAGACTCCCCACCCTTCATTCAGGCTGTTTTTGCTGTTTCTGTGTAACCAACTTTCTGGAGACTTTCAAAAAGCCAACCTCACCGAGATCATGTGGAGGGAATGGATGATGCCAGTTGCACAACTCCCTTGCCTGTGCCCAGCTCAGCCCTTGCTGGTGTCACTGCAGGCAATTAACAGTGCGCTCAAAAACCACAGCAGCTCCTATTCCAAAATTCCATTTGATGGTATCGGGACATGAGCATTACGGGGAAAAAAATTGTTTATATTTTCAAGGGAGTTTGTTCTTCAGCATTAGAAAATGCTGCACTAATAAAAGGCATTGAGTGTGTAGCATCAACAAGAAGGTCTTTGCTGCAAGTTATGATCTGGATGGGATAAAAATGCTTCCTCAGTATAAAAATGCTTGAAATGAACTGCAATATATTTATGTGTTCTGCTTTGATCCTAATGTGTTGTGGGGTGCTATGCTGAAATGAACGTGGATACCATCAATAAAGGAGAAGATCCTTAACACCTTAATGTATGGGCATGTGCCACAGTTGCCACATGATAAACAAGGGCGTAAGCTTTTCAGAGCTGCCTCAAGATAGGGAACTTTTTACCTCCTCTTGTCCCAAGGTAAACAGGTGGCTAGTGCCTCTGAGAGCAGTGGAGTGCTCTCTCTGGCACTGGCCAGGGAGGGATGAATAATTACTGCGGATTTCCAGATGAGCTATAGGCACAAATGTGCATTTTGACCCAATAGGAATGAAACTGAGTGTTCATCTTTACCTGCAGGATTTATGTTTAGTGATTTTGTTATTTATGTCAAAGAGGGCTTCAGGGTTGAGGCATGGGATCATTTAGTTGACTAGCCTTCATGCTAATTATTTGAAGCAAATAAGACACTTTAATGAAGTTTCACTGTGGAGTGAGATAAGATTAAGTGTAAATGGTGTGGCTGGAAACTTCTTGAGAAATATTTAGGTTTATTTTGCAGTGTCACATAGGAGCACAGGAAAAAGAGAACACTCCAGCCTGTGCTGTCTCTGCTGAAGGTTTTGGTGGGTCACTGTTTGCCTAAAGTGGTGAAGTATCCCTCTGCCATTCAGATCATGTAGTAAGGGTGTTTTTGTGGTGGAAAAAAATCTCCTTGCCCAAGATGAGGGCTGAATTAAACCTGAGTCTGGTTCTTCTGAATTCTGACAACAATAATTTTACTGAGCACAAGCCACATTGTTGCTACTCAGCAAATTTGTAGGTTTTTTCTGCATTTGTTGCCTTGCAGAGATAAAACCTGCTGTTTTTTTCTGAAAAGCTCCTATCTTAACAACTAAGAACACCTTAAAAGTTTTTCAAACTAGAGAGAGAAGCTAGAGCTAGGAGGAGCTAGAAGTAACCTTCCATGATGTACCAGAAAGAGAGAAAACTCAAATCCTGCACTGTTCATTGCTTCACAAGCGTCTTGATGCAGCATAAATGAAAGGTTTCTCAGTAAATTGTGTGGGGTTCACATAGGGAAGAGAACTGGGGGTCTTACTGCTGCTTATCTTGTCAGCACTTTTGACTTTGCAAGCAGGGTTATCAACTTCTGCCATGAATCTGCATGGCTGTGGAAATTCAACTTTCAGGAGAACTGCCATTTCAGTTTTACTGGGGGAACGAATTGGTAGAAACTTGGGAATAAAAGATGTTGTCTAAAAGGTTACTTATGGCAGGGGATCCTTCTCAGAGCTGTGTTAATCCTGCTGTGGATCAGGCGCTGGTCAGAACTGGGGTTGTGTTGAAGCATCTGCTGATGAGTTGAACAAGTCTGCCAGTAACACCTGTGTGATGGCTTGGACCTCGGAAGGGACAGATCCTATCATGCTTTGCAGTGCAAACTTTCAAGAGTGTGTGATCCTGAATTTGCAAGATGGCAGGGTTTGGTAAACGATGCACAGCCTGGTTTTCTTACAGAACATCTCTTTCATGGCATGGTACACCATTAACATGAGGAGCACTGTTTTATTTATCTCAGCTGATGTTCCTCTGAAACTGCTTGGTGGGTAATTTTAATGAATGTGTGTCATGGGTTAGGAATGGTATTCCACAATTTAGTGTTCCCACTGAAACCATTCCAAACAGTGCTCTGCTTGCTCACTTCCCCCTCCCTGTGCCATGGGATGGAGAGGAAAATGGGAGGCACAAAAGGTAGAGATTAAGGGCTGAGGTGAGAACAGTTCACTGGAAACAGCAATGAGGTGAAAAAACGAACACTGAGAGCAGCAATGTTAATGTCAGAGGGCACAAGAAATGGGTCCCACACAGAGACCCCCTGACAATTCCCAGCTGCTCCCTCCACCACACTACGCTGATCCAGAAGGGAGCCCTTCCCCTGTCCCGGAAAATGGTGAGGGGGTACGGATAACGTCCAGGTCCTGTCCATGCCCCCTCCTGGCTATGGCAAAAGTTAACCCTGGCCTGGCCGGAGCCAGGCTGATGTGGAAACGACATCACTGCACTGGCAGGTATGATAGCCACTTACAAATGCCCCAGGCACTCACGTGTGACACCTTCCTGCAAATGAGGCAAATCCCGCTTGGCGCTCCAGCCGCTGAGGAAGAAAACTTTTATACTGTAACATTAAAGGCAGACACTTTGTTTTAATCACTTGCCAAAACAGCTGAAAACAATTATTAATTAATAGGAAACATTAACTTTTAACTTTGCAGGCTCTCCAAAGAAGTGTCTGTGACAACTTGCATCTGGATTTATGGATAATTTGGATACCGTGAAAATGGGCATCGTACTGCAAAGGTCAACTGCTTTAAATTCATTTTAAGTGTACACATAGTGCTCTTAAAATTAATATGTTTATAAACCTAAATTGGTTCAGTTGGATGCCTTTTGTTCTCTTTGTGGCTTCATTTGAAGCAACAACAAAAAGCTGTGCTTGTTTGTGTGTTTAACCAAAATGTTAAATTAATCCAGCAAAAGCATACAAATATTTTTTGAATAATAGAGGCGCCCCTTTCACAGTGTCTTTGGTATTTAGCACTATGGTTTGGTGAGTGGAAGGCAACTTCTTCACATCTCATAAATAAAATTTTAAAATTTTTTTGCTTGGCTTGTTTAATTTGAACCAACACAGTGCAGCACCCTCAGTTTTTCTTTTCTGCTTTGATAAGGCTCAGGTTAGTATGTATGGTTGGCAGAAGGTGACATTCCTAGTATTTTAGATTCTGGATCCTACTTTCCCTTCTGAAAAATACTGTGCCTGACTAATACAGCTCCCAGGAAATAAGAAAGGGAGGATGAAAATTGCAGTCTGAGACAGAGGTCTTGTTTGATCTGACTAGGGGTGTTGCTGTTTGGGGATTCATCATGCAGATCTACTGCTTTTGCCTCTTTTGTCCAAAAGAAGAAAAAATTCCTTGCAGTGGCAGAAATACAATATCCAAAATACTTCAGCAAGATCAGACCACAAGAGTTTGTTACCTTAACTAAGGATCTTAAGACATCCCAATTATTTTAACAATGGGAGAGTGGCTCCTTAGCCTGTTTGCTTCTAGCTAGTCCACTTCCCAGTTATTGAGCAAATCAGAGGATGACTTTAGGAACTGCAGATTCTTCATCAATTAAAATATCATTTCTAGCAAATGTGAGAACTTTGCTTTTTACATTTGCTCCTAAGACTCTTCTCTTAAAAAAGGCGAGTTTTCATCCTTTAATCAAAATTCTGCCAGTCCTGCTAAACCAGCGCCTCATTCTTTGCCAGGTAATTCGATCTGAGCCCATCTTCTCTGCATGGGACTGAGTTTTAATGCCGAGGATTTTCTGATCTCAGTCCTGAATAATGACTGGGAATCACCTTAGTTATCCTTGTTTTGATCAAGGCACAACACATGTGGCTACTCACCGACTTGTGCAAGGCAGATAGGCCTATGTAGTCCTATATTTATGGCTAAGAAGAAAATTTTTACACAGTTCAAAGGTTAAGTTTTGCCTTCAGATAATAATGCTTTGCTTTTCCTGGAATGTTTCGCATAAGTCTCATAAAGAAATAGAACTTGTCCTTGTTTTACCAAATAGTTCAGACTTTAATGGCTACTGAAAAGATGCCTACAGCTCATTTCCCTTTCCCTTCTCTTCCCCACCCAGCACAGTGCTCTTGTTAGAAAGGAGGGGTTGCAGTGGTGCAGACATATGGATGCAGCAGCTTGTGTCAAATGTATAGGAATGAAAGGCAGTGCTGCTGCAGCGACAGAGTGACATCTCTGCTCTGGCTGATAGTGGTCAATAACCTCAAAAATAGTGATCATACCTGGGCTGATCATATGGGCTGAACTATGGCAGCTGCTCTGCTTCAATTTATGTTTGTACCTGCTGAAGTCTTACACATTTATCCTGAAATTGCTTTTTACAAACAGTGTCTGTTTGCACAAAGAACTTCACAATCTCAAAGCAGTTATCTTTCTTCAAACAGATAATTGGGTCATTACCAGCTTTTTCTCAAAAGAATGGGGAAAATTGACTAATCTAATACTTCTCAAAGGCAGACTGAAAGGAAAAAAAGTTATTTTTGCAGTGGGTTGGGCATTTTCTATACTTCTGTTCTCTACCAGCTGTTGCTTGACACCCTCTCTGTCTGGAGACTTGCACTAAGCATTCATCCTATCAAGCACAGGCTAACAGTGAACTGCACTTGTGGCATCCCCACAGCATTGTGACCAATCACAAATGAAAGCAGTAGGTTGCTTCTGGTTACTCACTGGTATATTAGATTTCTAGTAGCAGCACCATTTTCAGGTTTGTAGGTTGTATGCAGCAGATGGAAATAATTACTTTCAGTGTGCTCTGGGGTATTGCTAACTGAGCAAGAAAGACAGTGTGGCTTCCCTCTCCCACCACCCACGGTTCAGGGATGCCCAGCTGGAGCGCTACAAAGAACAGGATTGATTCCTGAGTTTCATTTTCGTGGTTTTCATTATTTCCACAGAGGCAGTTGAGGGATAAATGTAAATTCCAAGTGTCAATTTCTGGGGAAGGTGTGAATCTGATCTGTGATGGTTCTTATTGAGAATGAATTTCGAGTAGCCTTGCTTTTAATGCTTGATTTTTCTATTAAAATGTGGTGATTCAGAATTTGTTGAGACCTGTGAGATTCCTTTATGCCAGTATTGGTTATTGCCTTTTAAGCAATATCCTTTCCAAAGCCCCCAGTGCCAAATCTCGGGTACAATTCCCATGTAGCAGAAACTTCCCCAAGCTCTTGAGTTTCCTAAACATAGTCTGGGACTGCAGCATCCTCTGATGCTTCTGCATGTAAGAAGTTGTTTGGATTTAGTCTGTTCCTTTCCAACTCTTTGGATCTTCCAACTCTGTGAAAATAATGGGATGTTAAAATTTTAAAATTAAAACATAAAACATGATCTGATGTATCAGCTTCAGAGAACAACTGCTGATTCCAGTACACCTCTCTGTGCTGCCCTGGCTTTGACTGCTCTTTCCTGTTACTGTGGTAGAATGAAATTTGTGTTATCCTCAGTGTTATCCTATGCTCACAGGGCATGGGAACCAGCAGGCTTCCATGTATAGACATCCAGTATCAAACAAGTGATTTGGTAATCTTTTGCAGTTGTCCAGAAGGTAAAATGCATTGTGCTACCACAGAGCAGTCCTCAGAGTGCCCTTTATATGGACAAGCTGTTTCTTTTCACTTGTCCATCTTGCCTAAGATACAAAAGTACCCCCCAAGCCTCTTTCATGGCTTTCATCTGTATCTGTGGAGCATTTTGCAAATGAAAGTTGGGAGGTTTGCCATCCTTGTAAACAATATTGCAAATCCCAAATCCAGAACAGGGAAATGTCTCCCTGTCCACACTGATGAAAATCAACAGATGCTGAATTTTGCAGGTTTTTTTTGATATCTCACAGTATAAAAGCCATAGTATGAACATTGAGGAAAAGCCTTTTTCCCACCAAAACTCTCAAGCAATCTTACAAGTGAAGCAAAGCTGCTTCCTCTGTCCTGAAGAGAGCACCAGGGAGAGGCAGGGATGTGCAGAAATGAATGAGAAGCTTTGGTTTAACTGGTCTTTTTTCTCACATAAGATTAACAGAATGCTATTTGTTGCAATCTGTTGTTGAAGTACCAATATTTGTTCTATTTTTAAAACAAAGAAATGTTGATTTGATGAAACTCAACAAAAAAGAGTGCAGGAAGCTGCTGACGTGAAACATTTTCACATCATGCCAAGACAACATTTTTTATCTTTTTTTTTCTTTAAGGTGTCACTTTGCAAGGTTGCATGCTGATGATAATGTTTTGCTGGTACAGCTGAGACTGATGAAAATTTTCTGTGTGAAAACCTGTAGAAGTTGACTTCAAAGAGAGAAATGTCCATGAAACATGAATGCAGCAGAGATGTTCTGCAAGGATATTTCAGCTACCAGGAATATGAACTATAGTGAGCATCTCCCCTCTCAGATTTGCACAGATGGAGATGCATTGGTTCAAAACAAGGATTTTGATAAGCAGATATTAGCTTCAGTCAGAGTTAAGAGGCAAAAAAAGGTAGGTCATATTCAAAACAAGGGAAACTCACCAGCTTAATTACACACTACGAATGGTCCTACTCTTCAGTCAGTGAAGATGGAAAAGTCCTTTATTCAATCTTATTGGTACATATGAAACTGCAGTCTTCAAGCCTATGCCACCTGCTTTTGAAATCACAACAGAGGATACTGCATGGCCATGTCTTTTCCTGAAATTGTGTGGTTTAGCCTAGCAGTGAAACTTAATTGGGCCAAATGAAAAGGTTTGGATTTGATCAATGAGTTGGTATATGGTTTGTCAGTTTCTGTTGCTGTTCTGCCTTGTCAGTTGAGAAATACCAAAAACTTTGGGCAAGATGAATTAGTGAAAGTAATGCAACACCTTCGATAATGTAACTTTCATGATGGCTAAAGGATGGCTCAACACCAATTATACATGATAAGTAATAAGAGTAAGCTAAAATTATAGCCTGACAGTGCTTAGGAGGGGATTTGGAGGACGTGTGTAATACATTTGCTTCCTTCCAAAACTTGTTGGACTAGCAGCCTGACTACAGGAAAATCACTGTAATTTAGCTTTTGCTGGCAGTATCAGCAGTGGAATCTAGGGCATAAATATATTGCTTTATGTATATCTTAGCCCAGATCTAACACGGGAGCAAGTGAATATGGGAAAGCTTGCACTGTTGTTGCTTCTCCTTTTTTTAAACAGGAGCAGGGACAGCTCGGGCTTGGTTGTGCTGCAAAATAGACATGCACTTAAAAGCATTGCCTTTATTTCATCCCAAACATCTTATTGAAGGGAGATATGAGCCCAGGTTTTACCCAGTCCAAAACAGAGACCCTCAGCCAGACAGCAGGGCTGCTCTCAAGCAGCCACAGAGGAGGCAGATGAGGAAACTCACAGTTCAAGTCTTCAGGCTTGTCACTCGAAGGCAGCTCCCACTGCACCCAGCCCCTGTCCAGGATGATCACAGCAAGCCCGAACTGTCCACATGCCTCACATGTGACAGACACATTTGTATTTCCTTCAGCCTGGTCCATGGGAAGCATCTGACACAGCTCATGAGCTTTGATCTCTGTGTCTGGGGCACAATTTGTTTCTTATGGTAGTCAGAGACTACAGACAAGAAGAACTGTGGGTCTTGGATTTAAATTTTGGAAGAGTAGGGTAGCCAAGCTTTATACTTGCATTGAATGCATTCAGTTCCAGTTCCTGTGAGCTAAGGAGGCACTCGTGGTGACATGTTTTGCCAAATGAATTAACAGAGGCAGACTCAGCCAGCCCTGAGTGTGTCACTGGCCACTTTGGTGGCCCTTTTTGCCACACTTCTAAGAAACCTGGGAATTGCTGAAATCTGGAGAGATAAACTTTTGAGCTTGTGCCAGCATGCACCTGTTAACAGGGCTTTGTTGAGGTCTCTGACCTCCAAACATAGATAAGCTGCTCTTGTGGGTTAGGAGATTTCAAGCTGCCGGGCTGAAATCCAGCATGTTACAACCCAAGCTCTTTACCTTTTCGTTGGTTAAGAGGTGCTTGAACTATTTGGCAGGGAGCCAATGAGGTCTGCTAGGTCTGCCATGGGGCAAGGAGTTATGTTAAAGGACCCAGTTTCTAATTAATCCAGGCCTTTGTAACTCTAAGTAGCTTGCCCAAAGTCACACCGGTGCAGGGTCATCCTTGTCTTCCGAGCGTGAGACGGGGCAGATGAGGCCTCTGCTTCTGCTGAACACTGAACTTCAGTACAGATCATTAACATTTTGACCCTTTCAGGAGAAAAGTTCTAGAAATTATCCATGTGAATATATCTTGAGGGGCAGAAGGCAGAGCAGAGCTAGCTGACTGATGTTTCTTGGGCTGGAGTTCAGCATTGCCCCATGATCTCTGCAGAGGCTTGTGTTGGAATGAAATAGAACCCTGCATGGGGCTGTTTCTGAGTGTGGCTCCTGTTTACAGGAGACGAGAATGAGGGAGAATTCATAAACAAAAATTAGCCTGATTTTTTCTTCTTTCTGCATTTCTGATGGTAGGTACAGGATGCAGGGAAATTGCTTTCCTGCACTGGTCTGGAAGAGTTACTGTAGTTTTGACCAAGGTTACAGGAGATGGTCCTTCCTGCCAGATGTGCTTTGGCTTTACTGACCTGTGTGATTATTTCTGATATGCTTTTGGTTCACAGCAAGTATCTCTCAGAGGTAATCCGTACTCTCCTGCACTGAAGCACATCACATGGGGAAAAGTGATGATGTGGTAGCTCTATGACAGAGGTTTTTAGTGTAGCAGGGCCATGGTGAGCACCCCTTTTCAGTAACTGGGATGCGGTTTGCTAGGAAAAGGCCTGATTGACATGATACTTCTGCAGTCAACTGATGAAAGCTGTGAGGAGCAGCACAGCACTGGCAGTGCTGACTCCTCTGCTGCTGGTTGTGACTGAAATGCTGATTATCTGCCATAAATGGCAAATCAGTGCAAACCCTGGATATGCCTGCCCATTGCTTTAACAATTCACCCTCACACGGGCTTTCAGATCCCTCAAATTTTACTTACTCAAAGAAAATTCATTTAAAAAAACAGGCGGATAATGGGAATTTTATTATTTTCATTAATATAGTCTCTGTAAATACAGTGTGTTTGTTAATATGGTATAAATTGAGCTGACATAAAAGATCTAAGAAATAGAACTCCTGCCTGAGTCCTGTGTGGTGTATGTTTAATGAATTTTCACTTAATTATCCATTAATATGTATTAATAAAATAAACATGGGAATTGAACAGTACAGTACTAAAATACTGTTCTGAAAGAAAACCACATTGAGTAAACTAAAACAACTGCATTTCTTACTAATCTTCACAATGCATTTAATTTAAAAGGAGAATTTATAGTATTTGAAATATCCTACCACATACTGAAACTTTTAGTGTAAACTGCCACTTTCTGACTATCACATATTGAAATACTTGTGGTGCGTAGTGAAATTTATGTTACATTGTGTAAAATATATAGTGAAACCGAACTGATGTATAATGAGACACACATGTGCCAGCAATGACTTATCAGTTCCATTATTTTCTAACTAACATTATTTTCATGATCAAGTTTTTCTGGGTCAGAGGAAGAAAATGGTGAAGACTGGGACTGATACTACAATGGAGAGTGTAGACCCAAACTTAGACAAAAACCTAATCAAACTGAGTTATCCTTTGTCCTTTCCTCAGATAAATTCTAAATGTAACGTCTGCTAATGGTTACAACATGTCCCTCTTTCTCTGCCAAAGCTTCATTACAAACATCAACATCACCCCAGCAAGGGAAATACCACCAGCCACAAGTAGAGAGGCTGAGTGCCCAATTCTCAGCAGTTTTTACCAGAACAGAGCTGCTGCACAAGGGACCATGGTGAGGTATGTGGGGCCTTGCAGGAGCACCCTGGCACAGGTTGGATCATTCAGACTCATTCAGGTTTTGTGGGAAGGGGTAAGTAGATATCCCAGACCTGACCTCCTTCATCTACTAGAGCTCCAAGACCTCCTGTGAAGGCTCAGGATGGATGGGCAGCATCGCTTTGACCTGCAAAACATCCCTCCATGCTGCTTATATTTGTTTTTTCTTTCTTAAGTTAGGTCCTGACTACACAGCCAAGCATCCCTGCTGGGCAGGGCAGGGCAGGCAGGCAGGCAGGCTGGCCGCTGGGTGTGCCCTGCTGCCAGCAGAGCAGGGCTGTGGCAGCCGGTCCAGCAGCTGCTGGCCTGCTGCTGACCTGGGGTGTTCCTCTGCAGTGCTGTTCTTTGCAATTCCCAGTTGCTCTCCAGCTTCAGCAGTGGCTTGGGCTGAGGATGGTGGCTGCTGGGCTGGCAGGCTGGCTTGGGAGGTGCTTTTATCCTGGTTGACTGCGATCTCTGCAGATCCCAGCTGGTGCAAGGCCAGCTCTCTCCAGCTCTGCCCACTCTTGCCCAGAATTTGCTATCTGGACCACAAACAGACCGCTGTTTCTAAGAGCTTGCCAAAAAAGAAACTGAGGTCCCAATACTGCTCAACCAAGAGAGTAGGAAATAAACCACAAGTCTCACTCCTCCTTGACAGTCCTATTCCAAGCTCCATTGGAGAGTTTTCTTTTATGGGTTATCTTTTACCTGGTTTTGCAACCGTGCCAGGATGACCAAAGCATTTAACACTCAGAAAGTGATAACCACCGTGAAGTTCCCTCTGTCTGATCTGCCTCGATAACACTCAAGTCAAAGTGTGTTTATCTCATCCTTGCATTGGACTATTGGCCTTCTGCTAAACCAAAACAAGCGAGGCCATACTGAAATTGAAAGACCTTCCTACTTCATGGCTGTTATGCAATCGATGCTCATCAAGGATGGTTAAAGGCACAGGACAAAACACACCCTACATTTGAGGGTAAGGTGTATTAACCTTTCCACTTGGAATGCCTAATTGCTCAAATATTGCCAACATTGTTCAAACTGTCAGATATGTTAGGGAACAGGCAGAACTGGAGGGACAAGTCTATATGAAGGGTATGACAAATTTATTGGGTAAATTGTATGGGAGTGCTTAACCCTTCTCTCTGTTCTGTTTTTTCTAAGGACAGTTGCCAAGTAGAGTTGGTCATGACTAATTCATGTGAGGAAACAGCACGGAGAAGTTAAACAGCAACAACCAGTTTAATTTCACTTGTTACCAATAAGGCCTAACTTAAGTTTCAAAAGGAGATGAAAGGTAAATTTGCCATTTGCTCTCTATGTTTTAAAAGCTGAAAGAGAGCTTGAAGAGTGACGTGCTCTGGATTACTAATCCTACCTCTGTCCTTAGAGCAGAGGGAGGAGACAAACACAATTTAATTTCTGAGTATACTAGGACAAAAATTCTCCATGGCATAGATTCTGTGTTTTGTTTTACCCCATTCCTAACTTTAAAAAAATCATTCTAGAGGTACATTAGTTATCCCTGAAGCAGGGCAGAGCACACAATACCCAAACTGACCAAGATGATAGAGGAACATTTTCATGAGGAAGAGGAAGGAAACATATCCTAAATATCTGAGCATCAACTTTAGCAAACAACGGATCAGATATGAATATTTCACAGGTGGTACAGCCAATCACCAGCTACCTCTCTTGGTTTATCTTCTTATCTCCCCTGAATCAAAGAGTACAACAATGGTGACAGTGAGTGGATGAAGTACTATGTATTTGGACAGCACTGTAGAAGATGATCTGTCAACAGGGAGACAAAAACCTTTCATAATGCTAGAAGGAAAATTCATAGGATAATCCCAGGATAATAGATTTTTAATCCTTGGTTGTTTCCTTGTATGATACAAGCTAATGAATGTCACCCACTCCTTTGAACCTTACTGTAACTTCCTTGAGATAGGCCATTTCCTTTTGAAAGATGTTCAGTCCAAACTGAAACACCAATTCCTCCATCCCTGTGCCTAGATTGTTATTTTACTAAAACAGAATAGAGCAAAACAAGAATCTTTTCAAAGACAGTGTATGGAACTGTTATCCCTTTGAGCTAACTATGGGAAGGCAAGCACATGGCTGAGCTTTTGTGAAATCAGGTTGAAACACAATTCTTTTCATTTAAAATGCTTCTGAAGAAGCCAGTCTTGATTTAAATGTCCACCGGTCTTGATTTAAATGTCCACTACATGGGTTGTAGTTGAAGACCATCTGAAATGAGGCTGTGAATGGGCAGATCTGCCCTCTGCTGATCTGGGTGAATCTCTGTGAAGAGGCTAAAGGGAAATGGCTCTTGCACACATTAGGAGCTTAGCAATTTTCTCAGCATCCACAAAAAAGCTGGGGGTGATCACTTGCCAGTAAAAGGGACACTTTGCTAACACGGATCCAGTTATTTTCTTCCCTGGCTGCCTGTATCCAGTCATGGAGATGTCAGTGTCCTAACAAGAGCACCAGCTCCATATCACTAGATTTTTAGCTTCAGGGAAAAGTATTAGCAAAGAAAGATGTGTCAAAATAAGGAAAACCCTAAAAAAAAAGAGTAATTTGGTAATATCAACACAGCAAAATACTGAGGGGGTGGAAACAGACTTCCAAAGAGCCAGAAAGCATCGTGGATGTTAGAGGTTGTCAAGTCATGGGTGAAATTTCATGCCTCAGAGTAAATGAGATGAGAAACTCTGGACCTTTCAATATGGGAGAGCTGAATCTATCAAAATAGTTTCACTTTGCATCTACAGACTGTGAAAAGATGTTCTTCCTTTTTTTTCTTTTTCTCTCTCTTAGTATTTTATCTCACCCTTGCCCTTTGTTGTGTGGGTCCCCTCACTTATTAGGCACCATATTTTCCAATGAAAGGTGGTGTCTCACTGCTTCACTTCATCAGAAATTCTCCTTCTGGGAAGACTGAAAAAGCTAGTGGCCACCAACTTGCAGCACTGGCAGGGATCCAGGAGCCCTAGGGATGCTCACCTAAAAGGCAGGAGGACAGGGATGGGCACAGGGAAGGGGAGAATGAGAAAGGTAACAGAGATGGAGAGGAAGAGTGGAAGGTTCACCATCCTCTTGTGCCAGTCTGCATCATGGGTGACCGATTTCTCCTGGCAGCAGTGCCATGGCTGGCAGAGCTGATGGATTGATACATGGAAAGTGCCAATCCTGCTGTGTTGTGCAGCCATGCCATGGGACAGCCACAGAATGGACAAATCTTGCCAGTGCATGTGCTTTCCAAAGCCTCAGAGTTTGCCCAGGCAGCCAGTGAGAACAGCACTGAGACAGCAATCTCAGGCCCACAGAGGATGAGAAAAACTGGAATTAAGGTTCAGTGGGTCCTTCATGGACATGCATAATGATGTGGTCCTTACAGGGTGTGTATTACCTTCGCCCTTGGCCTTTGGAATTGGGAACCAAAGGAGGCTTTAATGTGTAAACCCCACACCTTGGAGGTGGTCTCTTGAAAGAGGAGGGATAGATGGAGGTGCTGTCATGGTCAGAGACTGGAGTGCTGCCTAGAGGTAATGTTTTCCACTGGCTGTTACCTGAGGAGTTGTGGATTGCATGGAGCAAGTCACTCAACCTGAGTTTTCACAGGTCATGTAGTATAGTTATCCCTGGTTTGTGCTTGGCTTGAAGGTGTTCAGAATTCCCAGTTGACCCCTGAGGTTAGGATAAGCTAAAGTCAAATAACATGTGGGATAAACTGCCCTGAAATTCTGGGCACTCAGAGTTTTTTGACTTTCAACTCCTGTATTTTGTTTCTTTTTCAGTCCAGCCTAAGGATACCACCTCCCTCTCCCACATGGATGCTGACAGACACAGGTGAAGCCTTCAGCCACCTTTCCAATGGGTCCACTGAAAACACTTGGGAGCAAATGGCCCCAGCTGGACAGTTGGGCAGGAGCACAAAGGCCAGAGCCATGTAGCTGGAAAGGAAGCTGGGGTGGGAGGGACGGCATCCCTCCCCTGTCCCATGCAGGATGAGCATTTCTCACCTTGTGCACTGAGCAGGGCACAAGTCCTGTGGGAAAAACAGTGTGTGATCCTGCAAGCAAGGGCTGCTCCTTAAGCTGTGTGTGGACAAGGTAAATTGATTCTGTCTCTTTGTAAGTTTTTTTTGGCGCTTGACATTCGAACCTTGCTTGCAGTGCAGTAATGCAGGGAGAGAGGTGAGTGTATGTGAGTGAGTGAAAGTGGTGTCAGCATTTTGATCAGAACAAGGTTTCCATTAGATGCAGACACATGTCCAACCTGGTACCTGTTTGTTTCCAAGCGATGCAAAGGCCCACTCAGTTCAGCACAGTTCTGGGGGCCCAGGCTTTTAATAGCATGTAATATTAATTTCTGGCAACAGATGAGAGTTAATACATTGTGTTTAAATCTGGGATGAGTTGTTGACCAGCTGTGGTCTGTGTGCAGAGATACCAAATGCTTTTCTTTGGATAATGTCCGTTCCAGCCTGCAAACCACATGTGGGTCAGAGGCAGGATTGAAGACCAGCAAAATTAACGCGTTTAATCTTATGGAGCCACATCTCTCCTGCAGAGCATTTGGTGCAATTTTCCTCTAATGATTTAAGCGTTTCAAAAAGTTCTGTGTGAGATGACTCTTTTTCAGTGCAGCATGTCAGTCAGTGCTGGTGGGAGGTTTCTGCCCTTCTGTCTTCGCCAGAGAGGTAAATTAGGTAAGCAGAGGCATGAATTATTTGCATGAAGCTGAGGTGGTGAATGTGTTATCTCAACAGCAGAAAAGGAAATGGTTCTCTATAGATTATTAGTTACTGAAAAAGCAAAGGCATGTCTTCTGTTGCCACCACACCACCAGTCTGACTGTTGAGTAGATATGGATCAATATATCCCCTTCCTCCTCAACCCCCTTGCTCTTCACATTTTCACTTAGGCTGAGGTGAAGAGGTTTCACTTTAATTTATGTCATTCTTGTATTGCCAAATGGCATGCCAGCGCAACCGATCCGGGTGTGATCTGACTCTCTGTTGTGTGCTCTCACATGCAATCCCCTCGTGGGAAAATGCTGAGAGAAAATGGAAATTTAAGCTGTGCACCTAGCCACTGTGGTTTTTTGGGTTTTTAATAGTGCTTCGTTTGTAAGGTCCTTCAGGCAGAGAGAGTTTGTGTTGAGTTCAGGGTAGTCACAGCCCATAAGTGAGGATTTCTAAATATTATGATATTGCAGATAGTACTGTAAGCAACTTGTTCTCTCTATGAACAACAAATTACGTGCAGTTATAGATCATAGGATCTCAAAACAAGGTACAAATATTAGTCCTACACCACAGCCTGAACAAGTCTTGTACCTATTCTACAAATGAGTCGAGCGCTGTATGGGAAGGTCAACTGAACTTGTGACAGACCTCACTACTAGTTATTGGAGGTACCAAAACCAGAACACAGCCATCTTGGCTCCAGGGTCCTTGTCTTTATTGCTTAGCTCTGGCCTTGAAGTACTGAAGTTTTTAGATTAAAAATAAAAAGTTTGTCTTTAAACCTCCACTGTTAGATAAGCTTGATCTTGGATATATTCCCCTGTGTAGATACTCATCACTGCCTTACTGTTTAGATTGAGCTAAATAATTACACCAAAAAGTCTGTTTCTAAAAAATGTAGTAAGA
Organism: Hylia prasina; assembly: GCA_013397195.1. Lineage (NCBI taxonomy): Eukaryota > Metazoa > Chordata > Aves > Passeriformes > Sylviidae > Hylia > Hylia prasina. The sequence goes on from VYXD01006148.1 coordinate 135,368, forward strand.
ATGGCATCGACTGGTATTTCCACACTTAAACACCCTGAATCTGGGGTAAATGAGAACCTGTGTCTGGGTCCATCTCTTGATATATTTTTGAAGTCAGACTCACATAGGCTTGAGGCATTTCCTTGTGGTTAATGAATGCAGAGGGAGATAATGGGCAAGAGACCAGTGGCAAAGAACTGAAATTTGGCGTGTTCAAGTCTAACAAGGCACTTAGAGTGTTTTGCAGGGGTGTGTGCCGCTTCAGGAAACAGGTTTAATGGTCAGGGAGGGCCCTTGTTTTCCAGCCTCCTCATTTTGGATGAGTAGCTAACATTTTGAAGGAAATTGGAGAGTACTCTGCCTCCATTAAGGTTTGTCCCCTCTGCTCCTCTGCCTGCCTCTCTGTTGGGTGCTCATTAGCAGGATAAGGATAAATCTTGCCCTACACAGCAGAAGGGCCTGAACCACATTGCCCATGCCCAGCAACCACTGTTCCACCTCATCTCCTGGGCTGCTTTTTGAGGTCAAGCAAGACCAACAACTGTGCAGCAAACAACACAGTCATTCCTGAATATTGATCTGGAGGGGCTTACAAACTGAAGGAGATCTGAGGGAGGAAGGAAATCTGCACATAGTTGCTATGTAAGTCATAACTTCATCTTAGAAATACTCAGGTATTTTATGAACAAGTCTCCCAGTGATTTGTGGCATGTGGCTCCCAAGGAGGGCAATAGGAACCAGGGTATCCCCCAGGAGCTATGCTGAACTCCTCCTGAATGGCTCCTCTCAGTCACAGCCCACGTAGGGACAGCAGGACAGCCAGTATGAACACTGGTGTGTAGTCTAAAAGCTGGGAGTTTATACATGTAAAGATAGCAATGCTCATCTGGAAATTGACTGCACAGCTGGGCACAGGGGTTACTGTTGAGACCACGAGCCTTGGGAGCAAAACTAGAGCTGCTTCCCAAGGGCCATGGACATACCTGCCCTGCCCTTCCCTTGCTGCCATCTCTAATCATGGACACAATTTTGGTCAGGGCCAGCCCAGGGAAGAATGGGGATGGGCGAGCACCTCCTGCAGCTGCCCAGTTTTTAGCTGTCGGGCCCCCAGTACTGGGCCCCCAGTGCAAGGCAACAGGGCTGAAGCAAGATTTTAGGACAAAGGGGATGTAGGAAAAAAGCCCCAGCTCTGGGATCCTGGCTCTGCTAGCTGGGGTCCTGGCTAGGGCCTCTCAGGGTGGCACCGAGGTTGTGGCTCTCAAGATGGCTTATTGCCCCACTGATTGGGTTGTGAGGGTTTTGGCAGATTGGGATGCTCTGCTGAGAAAAAGCCTTCTTGTTGTCACCTCTCTCATTTCTCTGTGCTTAAAGTGTATTTTCTCAGTTTGCAGTGTCAGGGGGCTGGGTGCACTGTGAAGCAATTTGGATTCTGCATTGATAAGGCAAGTGCAAACTGTCCCCGCAGCTCTCGAGAGCAGAATCAAACTGAAACTTAACACTCAGAGTAGAAAGCACACAACACCCACAGCTACAGACATGCACAAATTGCTGCAATATAGGTTAGAAAAGGAGCCCTGTTCTGCACCCTCTGGTCTCATTAAAAACATGCACACGACACCGAATCTTCACTGAATGACTACAAGCACTGCCACATGTTGCCTCCTAAACACCCAACTTACTTATAACAGCTTATTAAAAAGGCAAATTTTCACTTTTCATGTATTCTTGCTCCCCTTAGCACCTGGTTGCAGTTTCCACAACATTTTTAACTTCTGTTTTTTTCATGACTGGTTGTGAGTAAAGTGAGACCTCTCTGGGACACCACCCAGCCCGCTTAACTGGGTCCCCACATAGGGACATGGCTCCAGCATGGCCAGAAGAAACTAAACTTCCCCCTCTTAGTAAAGCATTTCTGCAAGGGGCTTTGAGGATGACTGGAAGAGCACACCTGGTATGTAAAGATGTACAGAACCTGTCCCTTAAAAACAAAAGGTCATCTGAATATACAAGGTAGACTAAGAAGGTGAAGGTGGGGGAAAAAAATGTTTCCTGGGGTTCACACAGGGCCAGTTCTCATGCCGAAGATTTTGCCATAAGAAAGCTGTAGGGAGACTGGGAACTCTAATATCCAAGAAATCACATATGAAATGCTGCCTGCCACACTCCTCTTCCTGCCCAAAAGCTGACCACTGCTTTGCTCATTTAAGTTAGGATTTAGTGTGTAAAACTTTACTGGTAAAGGCAGGAGCACTGGGTCTCCCTACCCCAAGACTGTGTCACATTATTGATACCTGTCCTCAGCACAGGTGAGCTGGGGAAAGAGGTTTTCAGCCTCTGATTTTGCTGCGTGTGGTTTCAATATTGCAGGAATTGCTGCTCTTCCCAGCACAGTGTGGCCACTTTGGGGCAGGAATGCTGTAAGGAATCTCACTCGGTCCTTGGATAAGGAAATGATCAAGGACTTGCTTATTCACAATTAATGGAGAAAAAGAGCTGAAAGCCTTTATTAATCATTGCACAATAAGGAAGTCATACTGGTTTTACTCCCTTCAATAGGGCTATTTGGTCACACCTACCTAAGTGGTTTGGCATCCCAACCATCCCTCCGCGTGCAGCCGGGGAGGAGGAAGGAAGGGCCACTGCACCCAAATGTCACCAAGGTACCTGGCTGACAGCTCACAGGGAAGAGAGAGCTCTGAGTGTCCATCTCCCTTTCCTGAAGGGCCAGGCATCTCTTTTTAGAGATCTCTGCCCAGAGCACACACCAGTGCTGCCTGCCTCCATGCTTTGGGCAGAGGTTTCTGCCCCAAGCCCTGGTGTTGAAAAGGAGCAGAAATTCATGCATGCCCTGTGCCAGAGGTCCCCCCTGCCAGCTGCAGGGGTCCCTGCCAGGGAGGGTCAGCTCCTGGGGGTGTGTGCCACCCACCCAGTCACTGCAGATCCTTGCCCTGGGCTTCTGCTCCCTTTTTTACCTATTGTGGCAGCCAGTCTGTGTAACACGCAGCTCCAGAAAGTAGTTTGTGGCTAGATGTGATGGCTGGCAGGTGCCTCTGAAGGGCCAGGAGACAGATGTTCAGTCTCCAGGCTTTGGCTGGCTGGCCCTGGAAAAGGGTGCTGAGGTGATGTCTCAGGGGCCTTTCCTAGGGCTGCTTGTGCAGGCTGAAGTTTGTAGAGCTGAACAGCTTGAGCCAGTAGAGCCTGTGCTGCCTGGAAGTGTAAAGCATCATCCCAGGCAAACCTGGGCTGGCTTTTCCTGCGCAGAGCACCATTGAACCAGTGCCAAGCTGCAAGCTCTGATGGTGGAACTAAGGATACTTTGTTGAAGCAGAAGGCAATGTCTACTTGCACACACCTCCAAGCTGACACCTGACCCCTCTATCATGGGACAAGAATACAACTTTGCATGCTGACCAAGAAGTCAGCACTTGGGCAGCAGGGTCTCGGTGAGGTTTAGTGGCCCCTCTCCTGTTTGGCTGCCACAGTGAATTGCTGGGGAATGTTCTCCAATCTCTTAAGAATGAGTGAGAGCAGAGTCATGCAGCATGTTGGAAACTCTGTCACTGATGGCCGTTGGTACTAATGTGGCCTCGACTGGTGCGCAAATGTGCTCTTTGCCAGCTGCTTCTTGTGAGAATGGGAAGGGCAGCAGCCATGCTGTTTTCAGGATGGGTCTGTTTCAGCACCTCATGAAAGATTAAGCACTTATGATTTTGGGAAGTGCCGCATCTTTGACAAAAGCTCTTGTTTTTCTGCTGTTCAGGTGAGGCTGTGCTGAAGTTGCCAAAATGTCAGCTTGTGCCCCTCACATCCCAGGCCAAGCAGCTGCCTTTTCCCTGCCAGCCTACCCCAAAACCACGCAGAGGAGGGAAACCTCTCTCTCAGTGCCAGGGCGGCTGCTTTGATGCTGTCAGTGAGTTTTTCTTTAGCCACCATGACAGCCTGTGTTTTGCAGATACCTGCCCCATGACGGGCACATTCCTCAGCCACACCGCATCCACTCAGCTCTGGCTCATGCCGTAATTAGGCAAGTGTTTCCTGGCTGCCTTTAATTATGGCCACAACTATTTCCCTCACTCTAATGTAACACCTCTGAATGACAGCAAAGGTTTTGGGCTGCATCCCACACGGTCCCAGCACGTGTTGAGACGCGGCCATGCACTGGCAGACACCAATTTGAACCCAAAGGGCTCATACCCCCTCAGTGAGTCACATTTTTCATTTTCGACCTCAAGGCCATAATTGCCCACACTGGGAATTAGCGGTGTCTCCCCAACACCCAGCCGAGAAGCACGGGGCTTTATAAACCAGCCAGAAGGGCAGGATCCTCCCTAAATCTGTGCTTAAGTCTATCTCAGCTGTAATTCGCCCTGTCCTGTGGCAAAGCAGCTCAGCTGGCAAGGCCACATTGCCCAACACGTTCAGCCCCTCAACACTGTCACAAGATGGGCATCAGGCCTGCCCGCCCACAGGCAGCCAGCAGCTCTGTGCTGGGCCACACGGCCTCGCTGGGCTGCCTTTTGTGGCAGCTCCCAGATTGATGAGCTTTTCCCCCCTGCCCCTTGCTAAGGCTGTTGTGGTTATCTGACCTGGTGGTGGTGGTGTTGCCGTGGCTGAATGCCGCTGTATTGCTGCTCGGAGCACATCAGCGGCTCCCGCCCGGCCTGGGGCTGCCAGAGACCGAGGGAGCAGCTGCCGCGCTCGGCCTCGCGAGGCTGTGATCTGTAACGTGCATTGTCTTTTTATGTAATGTGTTTTATTAAACATCTTCTAAAGCTTAAAAGTGTCCCCAGGACATAACTCTCCAGCACAACGTAACGCTTTGCCAAGTAATGAAGTATGATTTATGGCGGTAATGGTTATCCTATGTTTTTTTAAAAAAATTATTACAGCAATAGCTCTGTCGAATATGGGAATATAACATGCTGCATTTGGCACGTTTATGACAACAGTGCTCTGGTTTTCTTAACTCCACAGTTCGGTGTTGGCAGTATTTCAAATTCTTGAGACAGATGTTTAAATGAATTTTTTTAAGAGGACAGTGAAGTACTTTTAAAACATCATACGGCACTGAGTGTCTCAATATGCGAAGGAACGTTATTTCTTTAACATTCAGGTAGGGCAGGGCAGCACATGGCCTCTCTGGTTTAGATCTCATGGTAAATGATGGAAGTAGCAAATGTTGAATTAGGTTTCTGGGGCATCCTGGCCTGCTGTTATTCTTGGGCTGAGGTGGGGAGTGAGGGGCGGACACTTGACCTTCCCCTGGATTTAGTGCAGCGTTCACATCTCCTTTGTGAGCACTTACAACAGATCCACGTTTGTTTTGAATGCAGTTCCCACCATGCTGAGACAGGACTAAGTGGTCTCACACCGACATTTTGAGCGTGTCATTGTGGTCCTGGTGGTTAGGGTTTCAGGCCAGAAATGACAATCATTTGGAAAAATGTAAATGAGAACCCTGGTCACGTATCTCTGAGGCAGATAGCATTCAAGTATTTCCATTGAAATACTGAAAATTCTTGCCCTTTTTTTTAAAAAAAAGAAAAGGTACTGGCTGAAACTGAGGAAACCTCTGTAAAAAAAAACGACACCAGGGTATTCACCTCTGGCATTGCTGTTTGCAGCTTTCAAGGAGGGAAAATCAAAACCCACAAAGGCAAGAGTCAGCATTGCTGAAGACACCATCACCCTCGGTGTACCAGCGTTGGGGCCACAACCAGGCTGTGCACCCAGCTGGTGCAGAGAGATTGAAGACAAGGGAAGCTCAATAAAGCAATGAACACTTATATTTAATTTACATTTGACAATTTGCACATAAATAATGATGTAAACCAATACGTAAACATATGATAGTTTGTTGTTCTAGCAAAGTAAAAAGCCTGTTAACTTTGGTCAGAGTCTTTCTTAAGAGAGACAAAAAAACCCCCAAAAACACTGTTGATTGTTGCTACATTCACATGTAAAACATCTAAGGGAGGGGGAAACAGTAAAGAGAAGTAACAATTCTTAAAGCTGATGCATATAAATTCTTGTAAATTTTGTATCAAATACAAGAAAGCACTACAGGCAATAATAGGAAAAGTGTGTGTCCAGTGACAGAGTAGTGATACTTTGGTTTATCCTACAATTAAGTACTATATTTATGAACTATTGCTACATTTAAAAGATGTCAGCCTCACAATTTGCAGGAGTGGAAATGTAATGAACTGGAGTCCTTCAAAAGCTGTGTTGAGAGACTTGTATTTCAGGATTGTTTGTTTTTTTTAACAGAAGGCATTAAGATGAAGTTTGCTGAAAAAAAAGAGACCAACGAATCCTGAATTGTTGAGGTGGACTTTTAAATTTTTTTTAAGAACTTGACCAGACAAAAAGGGATACATGGAGGGGAGGTGTGTAATAATGCTACTTATGTTGACTGTGCAACTCGTTAGTGGCAGGGCACAATGAGACAAGGGCCTTGTCACACCCAACTTCCATCCTGCCCTTACTGTGATTTGTGACCACATCACGCACAGGGCATATCTGGCTTCTTTTCAAGTTCTTTCAGTTACATTTTCTGGCCGTCTGTTGAGTCAGCACCAGCCTCCTTCCCCCCCAGTGCAGACTGCCAGGAGAGCAGGGGACTGAAGGAGCCCTGGCCTGCCAACAGGGTCATTCCCACCAAATTCACTGAGATGCCTCACATGGATGCATGAAGATGTCATTCACGTGTTTGCAAGTTCTGGCTTTGCCTTCAGCTGTGCGTGTGTATTTGTGAGTGGTAAATGCCTTGATACAACCTTCTGGTTTTGAGGTCATTGGTTATTTGCAAAACTGGGATAACATTTGATTTTCACACTTAGATGAAAAATAGGTTTTATTACATGGTTTGGCTCACAACTTAAGTGGTATAAATATATATACATATACATATATCGTATAGTGGTATAAATATATCTATAAATATACATGTATTCTTTGCTACACCTCAAACGTCACCATATCATCTTTGGGCTTAGCAAAACAAAAAGATAAAAGGACGTGCATTCTATCTTTCCCTGTGCACATTTTGGTTTCTTCTCTAAAGTAGCAAAGCATTTAGGTAAAACAGCATTGTCTGCACCACTGGACACAAGCACTGAGGTAATTGTTGTTCAACAACTTTGCAATGCCCTTTTCTTCTTTAATTAAATTAACCACAAAATGTACAAACACAAATACTGAGAAAAATCTGAGTCGTACAGGAAGGAAGAAAAAAAAATTTATGTGCCAGGAAAGGACTTTGTTCCCCACTTCTACCCAGGCAAAGTGGGAGAGAAAAACACAAGTAAAACTGAACCCCTTCTTCCTCAGGGAATCTGACCATCTCTATTTTTTTATCCCTGGAAGGCTCTGGCCAAAAAAACCCCAAAATAACAAAAATCCGAAGAAAGAAATCTGCCCAAATCCCCCTTTTAAGCAGACTATTATTTGTGTCTTTGCTTTTAAACTGCTTTTGGAAACAAAAGAATGTGAGTGAGGTTTTATTTTGGAAAAGCCACTTTATGCTCATGTGTTTCCTTTGGTCTTAAAGTTATGTGACAAGGTGTGGGGCTGGAGCTTTCTTCTAAAACTCTGTGGTATTGTCCATGGCAGGTCAGTGTTTGCTGTGCCACATCTGTTCCAGGGAGAGCTGCAGGTAGAAGAATCTTTCTCCTCTCAGAGAGGCAGGAGAAAAAGTTTCTTCCCTGCTTGCTGCTACTCTGGGTTGTTGGTTTGTTGTTTTCTTGTTGGTTTTTTTTTAATTTTCAATTCCCAGTGGGGTGATTTGCTCATGAAAGTACACAGCATTTTTTTTTCAAACCAACAGATCTAGGATTCTGTATGTCACATGTCCAACTTTGGCAATATGAAAAACCACATTTGTTTAAAAGACATTGGTACATAAAACACATTTACCGAAACCCTAATCTTAGGTTCTTAAAACAGATGTGCAGAAAAAAATATCTACAAAGAATGGCCATAAAACAAAAAATAAAAACATTTAAAGTAAAAATTACAATGAATTTTTCCAGTCATTGTAAACATTTTCCTAATTATTGCTCTTAGAATGATTAATTGCATAATAAATTATGAAGTACTATCATTGAAAAAATAATTATGGATAGATGATTGTCTCTTAGTAACTGGCGAGGCAATGCAGAGTCCTTTGCCCCTTTTTATGCCCTGAGAAAACAGTAACTTTGGAGTTCCTTCTTTCAGCTGGAGAGCGTAGGGAGACTACTGTAAGCCAAGATTGCTTTGCAGCATTGAAACTATGTACAAGCAACTGCTACAGGCACCCTGACTTGCCAAGTCATAAATAAAAAAAATCACTTTGCCAAAAAGTCTTAAGGGTCCATTGGTTCAATTGTTTCTTGCTTGACCTTTACAGGTAACAGAGGTAGTGGGTGACCGTGAGGCAACTTCATGACTGACAGATCTGACGACTCGTAAAGGTTGCATCCTGAGGAGATAAGCCCATTTCCCAGGTTCCTCTGTAGAGAGACTTTCAGATTAGCTCCTTCCATTTCCCTCCTGAGCATGGTCAGTATATCCTTCTCCACGATTGATGTTAAGTCGATATTGTCCTCCACTTCTTCCAGCTTGTCAGCATTGTCACTGATGTCGAACTTCTCGATCTCCTCGTTGATTCGGTTCAGGTCCTCCATGGAGAGGCCGGAGGCCGGGGCGACGGGGCAGTTGCCCTTCAGGTGGACCTGGAGGCTGCAGAGGTGAATGTAGCTCTTGTGGCAGTGGATGCATTTATGGGGGCGTTCCCGGGTGTGGAGACGCTTGTGCAGCTTCAGGTGCACAAACTGGGTGAATTTGGCTGGGCAGAGCTTGCACTGGTAAGGCTTCTCTCCAGAGTGGAGCCGCAGGTGGGTTTTGAGATTGCTGGTGCTGCTGAACCGCTTGTGACAAACCTAATGTGGGGGGTGGCAGAGAAACAGTGAATGAGTGGGAGGCAGTTTTACTGTTTAAATCACAGACACCTAGGAGATGATGGCAGGATGAAGCAGCAGCTTTCTATATCTTCACACTTTCTCACAAAGAGAAAAAAATCCCCACCTTTTTTATTTAAATATTGCTGAATGTCATTTTGAGTGTGGCTGATGGCAAAACTGTATCAGGCAGATGTTGCTCTAGCAGGCTGCAGGCAATCGTGCTGTCTCACAGACGCTGCTGCACCAGGGCTGGGCCAGGCTGTGGTGCAGTTTCCAGCCCTGAGCGGCCAAGGGTTTGTCCCTCAGCCCTCCCTGCACACTGTACAGGGCATGCAAAGCCCTGCCATCCCTTCGGCCTCAGAAGGAATCATCTCTCTCTCTCTGTGTTACATACCTGACACTCGTGGGGTTTTTCTCCCGTGTGTACCAGATAGTGCTTCTGGAGGTGAGCCAGCTGCGTGAAGCCCTTATTGCAAGTCTGGCATTTAAATGGTCTCTCTCCGCTGTGTACTCGGAGGTGCACCTAGGGAGAGACAAAGCAATTAACAATTTGCAGTTTCCAGTACTACAACAAAAGTGCTTTCAGATGTTTCCTAAAGTCAGCGGAAGAGTCCCACTGCCAAAATACAATGTTATCTAGTTAATTAGGTGGCGTCACTATTAAAATACACAACCACACTTTCTTGCTGGGGGATGCTGTATTAAGCCCAGACGCATAAACAGCCTAACAAGCAAGGGAGGCCTGACCCTGGCTTTTCGTCGAAAACCTACAGGGAGAAATCTGAGCCTTCAAAGAAGGCTCCTGTCTTATTCTCCACTGCCTACCTTCAGATTGGAGAGCTGGCCAAAGGTCTTGGAGCAAACATTGCATTCGTACTTGATCTTCCCATTCTGCTTTTTCAGTGGGTATGGGAGGGTTTTGTAACCGGTCACATTCCTCTTACTTTTAATGAGATTCACGGCTTCTTCACTGCCGGTGGCAGCCAACACCACTGAGGTAGGTTTAGGTTGCATTATGTGTTCTGAACTGGCTGCTGTACCAGCGGTGGGGGACCCACTGGTGGGGCTGCATGGCTTGTCCTTCATGCTGGCAGCAGCGCCCGTGATAGAGAAGGCACTGTTGGGTGCTGGTATGAGGAAGTCTCTCGGATGATCAGGCTGCAGCAGTCGACGGCCTCCTTCACTGGGCAATGAGCTGGGGAGCGTGGTGGGGTTGAGCATGTGGTGGGAAAGGCTACCTCCGCTGAGCAGGTTGCCATAAAGAGGGTACATCCTTGGGAAGAGATTGAAATTGTTGATGCCGTTGATATTGTTCAAAGCGCTCAGGTTATTACAGCTCATATTGAATGGAGGTAACAGGAATTTGGGGTAATGGGGGTTATAGGATGGTAGAAAGGCGGGTGAGAGGTGGCCAGGGGGTGCATATCCAGGATAAGACCCCAATCCTTCTGAGCCATATGATCCGTTCAAGTAAGAGTATGGCTCTCTGTGCTCTTGGGAAGTAGGTGCCAGAGGTGAAACTGTGACCCCTGGACTACTGTGAGGGCTTGAACTTTTTAAACTTTGGTCTGGGCTGCTCCTCCCGGAAGGACTTGGTGTAGTAGATGCCTGGATAGGTGAGTGAGTAATGTAGCTGGGTCTGTCCATGCCATACGCTAAGGAAGCTTTCAGATAGTCTTCTGGAATGTGAGGTCGGATCGGGTACACAACTCGAGGGAAGAAACACCTCTCCGGGCTATAGTTCTTACGTAAATCATCCAAGTCTTTTTCTGGAGTAACTGGTGAAATGTTGGTCTGAAAGAAGTCTTTTCCTTTAGGAGGATTGGATTCCATTTTCAGGATTTCTTTCACACTGTGCTCCTTCTTTGGGACGCTTTTCTGATAAAGCTCATCTTTATCAGTGCTGTGCTGCTTTGGATTAACATGGGTTTGTGCTGAAATACAAAGACAAGATAATGATTATTTAGATATGTCACTGGCATTATCTCCTTTCAAAACAGACTCTAACCCCTACAAGTTTAGTGGGAAGGAAGGGCTACTCTCAGAGATGAGCAATCATTCAACTTGCCAGAAAACTAATTGTTGTGTGAAGAAATGCCTGCTGGTATTAAGTGTTAATAAAAAGCATTGTTAATTTAAGGGATACCGACCAGTACATAGAGATCTGGATGATGATGCATTTGCAGAGTGCCAGCCTCCACTCTGCAAACTGATTTCACCTTTTTTCCCCCTTAAATTTGCCTAGCTTTACTGTTGAATATCTCTTTAAGCAGTATTTCTAATAAATGTGGTAACAAGCATTTGTTCACAATACAGGTTTAACTGAAGGACTTTGCAGAACACAAGCTCCCAGAAATGTTCCTCAGTAAAATAACAAGGCATGACAAATCAGGTTTTGCCAAACCGCAGCAGTCACTTCACCAGCCAGTTCAATTACTTACAGTACCAAAAAAACCATGGCTGGCTAGGATGAAAGCCTTCTTCAAAGAGAAGGTATTCTCCATCAGTAAACAGATCATTACTCATTAAATATACTGCTTAGGAACATCTACAACAAAGCAGACTATTTACAGCAGATTTCTGTGGCATTCAGTCTATGCAAAACTCCTCTGCTTACAGCTGTACTTTATAAAAAAAACGCTGAAGCAAAGCAAAAGAAAGCAAGACTGGTTGGCTCCAGCTTAAGTTGAAATGTGCTTAAAAAAAAAAAAGGGAAAATAAATATGTATTTAGAAGGAAATAGAAGTTAGCATACATTCATCTCAGTTCAGCACATACTCTATTTGTGTTCAAAGACCTTGCTGTCTGGACATAATACAATCATAACAGCACACTGAAAGATGACTTCAGTAGAAAAACATATCTGCCTTTATCTGTTACATAATCTTGATTACTTGTAAGATATTTTATTATGGGGGGAAAAACTACAAGAAGGTTTCATAATCATAGTTAGTTAGTGCAAGGATTTCCAGCAGGAGGTACAAGCCAACACCAGTAGGTACATGACTCAAAAATAGTCCAGTCCTTTAGAAGCATTTCTGCTTTCATGACTGACTGTTCTGACTTCACTATCTGAGGTGAGAAACAGTTATTTCTGATTTTTGGAGGATCATCTGAACCAAGTGAGGTACGTGAGAACAGGCAATGACGGTGCTGCTTTCAACACAAATTCTTTGCTTCACTATTCACTACCCTGATGAAATCTATCATTTGGCAACATTACCCTAATAAGGCAAAGAAAGCCATTTATTAAATGTATCCAAGAAAACAGCTGCTTTCAAAGCAGCAACTCACTACTTACAGCAACTCACTTTACAGTAGCATTCTTTTTGAAATGGCATTAGACTAGTAACAAGCAAATTTAGTTTGAGATTTTTGAGAGGTTTGTATATTTTCAAGCTCCAATGAAATGCAATTGAACACAGTTAAGTTCAATTAAAATATTTATGATGAAACTAATAAGTGTTGGACAGCAAGCATGTGCACACATAAGCACACTGATAGCTTCCCAATTACTTCTCTTGGCGTCCAAAGTTTAATGTATCAAAAATAAAGTAATAACACATTGTGTTTTCTGGCTTTAAAAAACATCTACTTTCTTTGGTAATTTTGTCTGGACTGGTAACTCATTATCTAAATGTCAACCAGATTTTTGGGCATAGCACAGAGGTCCTACTAGGTTCAAGAAGCTCCACAATGGCACTGTGGATATTATCTGTATCTTCTTATCAGCTGCCTTTCACCACAGCAGTGTCTCAGAGCAAACATTCCTGGTGACACTATCAGCATCGGGAAGTATCAAGACCAGGCAGTATTGAAAACTGTACAGAGGGGTGGGAGGCAGGACCTGTGAAGCCTTGCAGCAGGAAAAATAAATAAATACCACCTTATCAGGCCCATATCAGTTTCTCAGTGGGGTCTGTCAAGCAGGAAGTTCAAATTGACACTTTTCTCTTTTAAAGAAAAAAACCCAGGGGGAGGGGAAGAGGAAGGAGAAATGCTGGTGCTGGAAAAGTGATAGCAAAACTGGGGCCACTTCAGCTGGAGAAACAGCTCCCACTCCCAGTCACAAGGTTAAACAAGAGGTTGGGGATGTATGTGCCCTATATGCAGGAGCAAGCCCAGGAATGACAGAAAGGAAGCTCATGCAGAGATCATAACTTTCTTTGTGCAACAAGCCCATGCTCTCTCTTAACTAACTAAAGATAATTGCTCTTTTCTTCCCTTCTGAATTTTCCCAGTAAAGCTGTCCCTCCTACTAATTTCCATGTGTAGACAGAAGTTGTGATATTTAAAGATTATTTTTCGAGTCTAACTGTGACAGATCTCTTTAGTTTACAAGCTATCTTTGGTCCATAAATCTCCTCTTGGCTTTTTCTCTTATTACCTGAGCACAAGGGACACTTGGGAACACCAGAAATATCAAAACATAAACAAGCATGTCAGCACTGTGTAAAATAAGAGAAGGTAATGTCCGGGGCCAAGGAGAGGTTCTTAAGTTTTATACTGAAGGTGGATTTAAACCAGGGCTGAAACTGATTGAGACGTTTACAACCTTTCTTGCTGCTCTTAAAGGAGCCATACTTCAAAGTTAAAGAGATATATTTCTTATAAATGTTTTTTTTTTGAACTTGTGATCTTAGATTTAAGTTTTTACAAATCAGAATGTTTCCTTTTCACTCTTGAAATACATTTTCCCCCCCACCCCCATACACACACGCACACACATATATACAGTAAATACAGGCACACACTCTTCCAAGATCTGTCTAGTTTCTGTGGTCAGAAAGACACACAGGAAAGAGATTCACAACAAAACAGGAATGGTCCAGCTGCATTTTTAAGTTACTGATCGGGGTGGGGGGGAGAAAGAAAAAAAACCTCAGATGTGCCTCTTGAGGAGCCTGATCCACTTCTGAGGTCAACAGATTATTTGCTCAGATCTGAGATTAGTGACTGCGTGCAAGAGGAAAAGGGACAAAACTCCTGTTACTTTTAAGTATTAATAAAACTTGAGTGAAGGAGCTGCCTGAAGTCATTCCAATGTGGGTGTTCCAGCTACAGACTGCTGCAGAACTAGACTTTGGCTCTCAGTTCCTGTGCTCGGAGCTGTAGCCTGAGAAACATTTCATAAAAACAATGATCTGTTCTTTTCTAAAAACTTGAAAAACGGTTGTAGGCAGACAGTAATTTCATTAGTAATTTCAGGACTGAGATGGTACCGATAATTTTGAGTGGTGGAGCTTAATTATGCCAATTCACATTTTCGATCTAAATTAAGCACCTCTTTTGCTAGTAGAAAGAGAACCTCGAAGTTGTGAAGCAGGCAAAACAAAGACTGTTTCCACTCAAAATGAGAACGGAGACCAACATTTAGAAGTACATAATTTTATCATCTGTTTTCTAAATGTGTCTGTGGCAGTGTTACATGCCTTTGAAAACTTTTTGCTCAGAGAAGGCCTTTCTGGGAGCCTTCAAATAATTCTCAATATGAAGACAACTTCAGGCCCCAAATTCTGATTTTGTGAAGACAACCTCTCAGATCATTTAAAAATCATTTTCCTGAGCCCTTTTGAACATTCCAGGAGGCATTTTTTTTAAGCAAGTGCAGATGTTTCCTCTCAACCCAAACAGAAAAGCTTCAAAACCAGAAAGTGAAACTGCCCATAAACAAAAGGGAAAGCGAGCGACAGGGCTGAACTAATGGCCAGCATGTCAGGGCCAGCAGGAAGAAAAGAAGAATAAATTGCATTTAAGAAAAAAGCATTAAAAAGTTAATCTTCATAGAACCAGAAACATTTTAAATGTCTTGTTAAACCTGTTAATGAAACAAAAAGATTGCCAAATATTCTGTAAATATGCAAATTATCTTTCCCCAGCTTGAACTCTTTCTGAAGCTTGACCAAAAGATGTCACCTGCCTGCACTTGACTGAGGAGACAAACATGACATGAGCAGCAGGAAGTTGCATCATATGATTGCAATATATGAACATTATTATCAAATAGTCATGTTCTGAGTCAATGCAATTGTTTGGATTTTGTTGTGTTTTTGTTGTTTGGTTTTGGCATTTTTTTAACTGTTACCCTCTCCACTCCTCCACCCCAAAATAATCCTCCCATGTTGAGGTGAGAATGAAATTCTAAACCATTTGGAACAGCCAAAGCAAATTTACTCAGTGTTTGCTAAATAAAATATCACAGACTAAAAGACAATCTGCAGGAGCAGTTGAATGTGGTGAAGCACATTTAACAAATTACTGACAAATTATTTTTAGCAGAATACAGAAATTGTGTACCACCATACTTAAAACTATTTACTAGACAATGGCACCATCTGAAGGTGACATCCCAAATCTTGACAGAAAACATCAGGGGCCTCAAAACAGGCAGGAAGGGAATGACACTTGAGTTTCCAGCACTGGGATAATGTGGAGTCTTGCCTCTACCACTACTGTGCAACTCCTTGCAGGCACTTCAACATCCATTTGAAGCTATGTAGCTCCCCTCGGAGCTAATCATGGCCGTGAAGGTAGGTGTGTGCTCCAGCGTCTGAAGGACTGGGTCAAAGGCCCCAGCTCAGGAAAACACAGAGGACAGGGTTAAACCCACAACTAAGGACATGCCTAATTGCTGTCTTGCATCTGGATGCTTTCCTTCTGCGGCACAAATGAACTAATGCTGGGGAAGTTACCTTTAATTTGAAAGTTTGCTGTTACAGAGGCAAGTAGATGTTACATGTGGGTGTGTAAATATATTTATGCTCTAAAGTGGTAGTTCTCTCATTTTTGAGGCCACTAATTACAGGAAATAAAGCCAGAGAAATTCCCTGATACATTTTTCCCCGGAGGCCCATCCTCTGGTGCTTAAAGAGGAACTAAGGTGCTGAACTCTAAGGCTGTGATCCCCAAACCCTTGAGGCACTTAAAGCAGCTGCCTATATTTTACGTTGGCAACACTGGAAGGTCTCTGTAGGTGTGTGTCCCAGGTGCCCTCTCCTGTGCTGGGCAGCCAGCCAAGGTGCAACTCTTCCAAAGCCTCCCACAGGCACCAGTGTGCACTGCACACCCAAGACACAGCAAAGGGAGAGATCTGGGTGCAACACACCATGGCCACTGGCTGCCTCCTGCCCACACCAGTGTGTATGCCACGGGAGGTGGCCCTGACTTCAGCCTGCCTCTTGGGACCCGGACCCCAACTTTCCCTCCCTCCTCTTCAGTGGGTGCCAAAACCAGCAGCCACGAGCTGGGAGAGGTGATGATGCACCCCTGCTCTTCTGAGGGAAGCCATACCACTTTAAACACCAAATTATTAGCAATCCATTTGGCTGGAGAGGACTTTCCTGACTTCTTGCAGGTTGGGGGGGGCGCCCCTCAAGCAAGGCTGTGTTCAGATGTTTTGCTGGGCCAAAACATCTGAACAGAGATGGGTTTTCCCCAGAGAACTGGGGAAAAACCCTCTGCACTTTACTCATGGATGAATGCAGTGCCAGGGTACCTTGGGCAGCCTTTGTGACAGAGAGAGAGAGGCTGGAGAGGCAGCACGATGCTCTCTAATTTTAGATTTAACTAGCGGCCTGGGAGAAAAGAGCAGAAGAACAGTGCTAGCATTCACGGTAAACTCATCTGGTTTCAGTACTAATGCTGGAAAAACCACCCCTGCTTGCACCATTGCTACAGGGACTTTGGCAAATAAGGATCTTTGGGAAACTTTTGGATTATTCTTCCACACTTTTCAAAGGCCAACTTTAGAAAACCTCAATCCTTTAGGATTTACCTGTAGGGTTTTTGGCCTATCTGCAGGCTTTAGGCCTGAACGTACTGCTCACAAGAATGACGGGAAAAGAAAAAAAAAAGTGAAAAGTTTTTCTCGTTTTCTGAATTGCTATTTTCGTTAGGTGGAAGGAACTAACATAAAATTTCTAAATGGTTTAAATGCAATTATCTTAAAAAAGAGAAGAATGTCTATTTCTAACTCAGCATCTGGAAACACTGCAAATATTAAGGCTGAACTACAAAATTGTGGCTCAAGTTCCCATTTCTTTAAATCCTTGCATTGAACTTATTACTTTTACTAAAATCAGTTATTCTACCATGTCCAGACACCCCTAGTTTTAACCTGATTAAGAGTAACCAGACAGAGAAACACTTCACAAATACATTAATTGCTACTTCTGCAAGGAAGCCTAAGGTGCCAGCAGATGCAGGAAACTGATCCTGAGTTTATGTATCCTCCTAGTTGGTGGCCAAATGTGCCTGACTAGATTCTAGCAAACTCCTCACCCACCAGAGCCCTACATGCTGTTTGTTGTCTCATCTCACCTGCAGGTCCCACTGAAAAGCCAACAGTTCATTTTATCAGGAAATAAAACTGCACAGAGAGTGGTGAAATGACACAGGTACAAAGATGACAGAATCAGTGAGATAGTTTTTGAATAGAGAATATAGCAGCATAAGACACTCCCTCACTCTCTTCCCTCTGTCATTAGGACACAACAAGTTTTCTTCTATTATTTTGTGGGGAAAGACAAAAAGCCAGTGAAAGGGCGACACCCACAGAGTATAGATGTACTTTTGATTAATCTCAATGTGTGATACAATTTTTATAATATGGGATGACAGTTCTAATGATTCCCAAAGTAACACTGATATTTTATAACCCATTCCTTGTTGCCAAATAACTGTAAATAAGTTATTTTTATTTTAAAAAAAATGCCAAACAACTGCTTGCAGTTTTTCCTTCAAGTTTCAGTGGAGTTGCTGGCAGTAGGACAGAAGAATACTCTGTTCTCAGAGCAGCAGCAGGGGAAGCAGCCTCAGAGTCCACTGAGAAATCAGCAAGAATCTTTCCTTCTTTAGAAGGGGCTCTGGGTGAGGTGTCAGGCACTGATTAAGTGAGAAGTAAAGTGCCTAGGCTGGAAATAATCAGAAACCACAGAAGAACGCAAACGCCAGGAAACACCTCTTCCCTCTGCTACCAGTGCTATTATTTTTGAACAGAAAATGAAAGCTGCAATATAAAGTCAAGGAATGGGAACAAAGTACCCTGAGCCTAAAACACAAGTAACCAGATGAGAAGACCACAGAAGGTTTGCTCCCATAAGACAAGTAAGTGTAGATGCAAGGCTCAAAGTGCATTATGCAGTAAACATGTATTTTGTCAGACACCTAGACAGACTTATGGCACATTGCCACTTCCTGGTACAGTGAGGGCAGCCCTTTGGGAGCATGACTGGACAGCCTTTAGTATATGCTACCAAAGCAGACTTTTGCTCAACACACTGTGAGATCTGAAATCGGAAAGTCTGAGAGTGAACCAACAGCTATGGTTAGGAAGACAGAGGTCAGGTTGTCTGTCCAGAATTTCACCAGATAAGACTCAGACTGTAAACAAGCAACTGCTCAGATTTTAGAATCTCTTTCCATTTGAACAGGCACAGGGAACTCATTCTCTTCTGTTGGGTTTTTTAATTCCCCTTTTCCACTCCAAGCTACCTCCTGTGACACAACAGATGATGCAGCTGTGTAATTATACAACTTATTATTAGATTGTATAGGCAGAAGAGACATTGCTAGCATTCCTTGTTTATAGTGTAACCCACTTACTGAGGTTCATCATTGTCAGCTCTCTGGAGGGGGGATAGTGCAGCCTCTCTGCGAAGTCTCGGCAATACCACACAAGCAGCTCTTGGTTGGCAGGGATGGGCTTGATGGTATAGAAGTAGATGTTCATTCCATTCTGACAAGCAGCCAAGTTCTGCTCTTGAACAGAGTAGCCAGGGTTTACATAACGCATCCAGTTGCTCTTGTCCTCGTTAAATCCATCAATGAAGTGGTGAAGTTCACCGCTTGAATAGATCTGGAACAAAGAGGAAGTGCTTATGAATATACATACATACATATATATATATAGGCACAATACACAGCATGTAAGCACAGAGTCCAGTGGGGAAAAGCAATAAGCTCCTTTTTTCTTTTTTTTTTGATGAGCATATATTACCGAAGTAAGAGTTCAAGCTGTGTTCCTGCCTTTCCAACAATGACATCCTCTGAGTTAAGGTATTTAAAGGCAAGTCCACAGTCACCTTTTCCATTTAATCTTAGCCTGTGTCTCTGCTAGCTTGGGAAAACAAGGCCCAAAATCTGAAATGCAGAGTACTCTCTCTCTGTGAACAGTCTACCTTAGAGTCCTTTTCCTAGTGCTCTGATCAACAAGTGGGTGATGCTGATGACTGCAGGTCTGAGTGCATGCCTGCATTAATGCTTTGAGTCATCTGTGTATAAGACTGGCTGGCCGTGCTACGTCAGAGTTCTTCTCTTCTGGCCTCTTTCTATGGCCTCTCTACTTGCAGTTTCCTACCACCTCCACCCAAAGGTTTAAACTATGCAAACATTCTCCACCCCCCAGTCCTAAAGCAACACTTGCTCATAGTTGAACTGTAACCCTTTTGTAGGAAGGCTGGGCGAGGCAAAGATGAAATTCACCTGCCAAACTGAAAGAAGACCTGGAGAGGGATTAGCCCATGAAATGTCACTTTTCCTACCAAGGGACATGTTCTGACTTGTCCACAGAGGGGCCAGAAAACATGAATCTGAAAACTGCTCAGCGGTTTCAGGGGAAAGAAGTTCCCATCACTGACAGAAGCTACTGTTTCTTGAAATTGTAAGAACAAGAGAAATATTTAAAAAAAAAAAAAAAATCAAGAGAAATCCAGGAAACACACTTGTAAAAAGACACTGCTTACTCTCAAGGGGAACTAGCTCCGTGCTGGATGAAACGGGGCTCCTGGTTTTCTGCAAACAGATGACCAGGCAAAAGCCAGACCTTGCAGTGGGAGCAGCTTGCACCAGCAGAACACCTCGCTGAGCAGGAAATGCTTTTCCCGAGGGGGGACAGAGCTTATCTCCGGGAGAAAACACTCCACAGGGTGTTCCTGCCCGTGTGCCCTCACCACTGTCTCCCACACCTCCGTGGCCGGGCAGCGCCCTCGGGGCGGCCGGGACCCTCCCGCGCTCCCCGCAGCCCGGCGGGCACAGAGGGGAGGCGGCCTGGCCCTTTAACGCGGGCCGTAAACACCAGAATCACTTTCTTTAAGAGTAACTTCCTGTAAACTGAGAAGGGGGAAATACATGTGGCCTCATCAAAGCAGCTTGCGAGAGATTTTGCGGTGTGTTTGTTATGAGAAAATGGAAGGGAGCCGGGCGAGTTGTGCTGCATCAAGAGGAGCCTTCGGGTTTCTCTGCTCACCCCGGGCTCGCAAACTTCCAGGAACGCGGGGCTCTGGCGTTGACGCTGCCACCACTTCCCAAACCAGCCCTCCACCTCTCCCACGTCAGGGCCACAGCTCCGACTCCCCGGCAGAGGCACCCACCAGCTCCCACCGATTCTGGGGAAGGCGCGCCCAGATGTGCTGAGTCACGGCGCGGTTCCCAGAAATGAGGCGGGCCCGGGCGGCCCCGCTCCCCTGGCGCGGGCAGCGTCCCCGGGCGCCCAGCAGATGTTCCCGCTCCTGCCAGCGAGCCCAGGATGCCTTTAATAACATGTGGGAAGTTATCTCCCACAATTTCCTTTGCATATGCAAGCCTGTGTCAGACCCCTAGGAAGGAATTAATTTTAAGTGCAGCAGTCTGTCTTGAATGAATCAAGAGATTATAACAAGGAATTTAATGATGCTTAGATGGCTCTTAGGATATTATTTCTGAGGATCCCTTCGCATTAAGGCTTAAAATCACATCGTAAGAATGATGTCATCTTTCTCACTGCAATGTAGGAATGAAGTCCTGCAAGATGGTTATCAGCCCCTCTTCCCTGTGTCTGCTGTCTCACCAACAACTGGTGGGGCTAGGGTCAGCCTACTGGTCTCTTCCTGGACCAGACACAAACTCCCAAAAAGTTCAGCAAAAACAAACATTTTGTGGCCTTATTAATGTGAAAACAGTTGCCTGCTCTGTAAAAACACTCATGCAAATAACTGCCTGAGCAAGGCCGTATTACATCGTACAAAGACGATCTGAGAAAACCAAAATGATTCAATTAGGTAGGAAGAAAGGGGTGTGGGGAATGCTGGTGCATGCCCTGGGTTTCACCTGGATATGAGGTTGGGATATTACTAAGGCAGGGAGGCACCTGAGCACAGAGGCTTGGACACAGTCCCAAATCCACGGATTTAGACACAACCTACATGGCTAGAAGGCAGCAAAACAAATCCATGGAATGAGATGGGGCTGAGGGAATGTTCTCTAACAATTAATAATGTGTCTGTAACTAAAATGAGGATTATGTCAACTGATAAACTGGAAGCATACTCCCCAGCACAGACTGCCCAAGCCAAAACATATTGGCTGCTGCTCTCTTCCAGCTTATACTACGGACTACAAATTAGGCACCACCTCTGCTGTTTGTCTCTTTTCCCTTTGCTAAGATCCATGAGCTGCTCTTTTAACAATTCTGAGGAGGCCTAGAAAAGTTTATGAATTGAATAACACATGCTGAAGACTACCACCACTGTGTTACAGCAGGTCTATACAAGATGGAGGAAAAAATGTCAGGAAATGTATCATAATTCCAGAGTGAAAGTTTATGCAGTACTTTAACAGCTTCTTCATGCTGGGAAAAATCAAGGACGTGATACTTGCATAAATCAGAATGTCTTTCTGCTGTGACAAAGTGCAAAATAACCTGCCCTTACAGCAAGCAGCAGAACTATTTCTTTACAGAATCAGCACCCATACATTTTGGAAGGCAGAGCCAGGAAGGGCTGTGCATCTCCACTGCTCTCTCCACCCACACAGTCCCTACATCCGAGACAACCAGGCTTTTACTTGGCTTAATTCACCCACTGGCCCTGTTTGTACCTGGCCGAGTACAGAGGTTGTCCCCTGCGTCACACAGCAGGAAGTGACCCAGCTTCTCAGCCATACTCATTTAGTGATCTGCTTACTGCAACAACGTGCTGCTGTTTTTTCCTACTTACCCGCCAAAAGTATTTTCTGTTCGCATTCTTGGGAACCGTATCACTGGTATAGATCTCTCCTACCAGGGGTCCAAAGCGTGTTCCTTTTGGGATGTACTCTTTGCTTATAACTCCAGTGACCTACAAGAAGAGCAGCAAAGGATCAGTCCATCATCACCAGTAGAAAGTGAGAAGTCTCCCTCTTCTCTCCTGTCCCTCAAATGTAACAAGGTAAAGCAAGAATTTTTTTGTGACAGGTCAGCAAAACAGAAATAAATAAATGAACAATCATGCTGGTTACAATGTGAAGAATTTTATTAGGTACTGGCATTTCCCAAAGACAGATGGAAGCTAATAATGAATACCATCTTAAAAGTGTGCTTTTTGGAAATACATTTACAAGAAGAAACAGTAGGCAAAATGTACAGAGACTGTCAAATATCTTGAGAAGTTATTTTTCCTATCAAAGGCAACCCCTAGAAGTCTAGTTCCAGCAAACAAAAGTATGCAATATCTATCAATCACTTCACTGCTACAGAGCTTGCTTTTCTAATAAGTTAGGAACTGGAATGACTGCTCTTCCAGATCAAAATGAAACCACCCTCCACCCGCCTCCATTCTTCAGTCTATACCTGCCCTGACAGCTAAAAGGAGAACACAAAAGAAACAACAACAACCAAAAAGAAGAAAAAAACCAACCAACCAACCAACCAAAAAAACCAACCAAAAAAACCCCCAAACCGTCCCTTCAGTTCTCTTACCAGCATACAAAACAGAACATGAAATGGCTCTGGGACATGTACTCACAGGTCACTTTCTTGTACAAAAAGGAACCATCAGTTATCATCAGATAACATGTATCAAGTGGGTTTGGTCAAAAAAGGTGTAAGCAGTTTGAAGAAAATGCTCCACTATGCTAGGTCTAAGAAATGTACTCTGGTTGTTCAGCTTCCTTCTTGACAGTAATTATACCAAAAAAAGTCACTGACCACAAATCAGGAAGCAATTCATCATTATTCAGAAGAACATGCCTTGGAGTAACCCTTTGCAAAACACTGCTGAGTTACTGGTTTTGTCTCTCTGTTTCTCACCAATCTTCTTAAATTTAATGTATCCAAACAGTGTTAGAAAACCAACAATTTTGTAAACCAAAAACCCCGAGCCTTTGCAAGATTGATCCTGCTGCTCAGATAGTGGGGGTGGGGAAAAAAAAAAGGTAAAAAGCCCATTAATTTGGTATTATAACCAAATATATTACAAACTCTCATGGCAAAATGTATTAAACATATCCCCTTCACACATCTTGCCACTCGTCTTTTTGCTTGTCAGGATTTCAGAACAAGACAAGGAACACCAGAAGTAGTTGAGGAAGACTGAGAACTGGGATTACTGCTGTCTGTACACCACAAGGAATCAATGTCTTTACCAAAGCAGATTAGCACTCATCAGAGCCTACAGACAGCTCACTTCAGTGAGCTTTTCTATTTCTTTTAACAGTCCTTCTCAGCAAAGGGTGGTAAAAACCCTGGACTGTATGTAGACAGTGCTTCATAAATTAGCTGAGCCTTCTGACTTTCTCAGAACATTTTCTTACATTGTGTGAACCTCAATGTATAAGTGAGAGGCAGATAGAGAAATCCATGCCTGTGTACTGGTCAAGATTTAAAATCCCAGTAAAAAATGAACATCTAGCATAATTTCCTGTTAAATGTCAAAATAAAGGGGTCAAATAACAGCCATGGATTCAAGGAATCACCTGGAAACAGATTGTGGGTGTATGTGGTGGCTGTTTGTACTCGTTTGCATTTTAACATATGTTTTCAGCACACTACAAAGAAAAAAAAAATTAAAACATCAACAGCAGAGGTAGTTAAATACTCCATTGATCTGTGCATCTGGACTGAAGAGAGAGAGAAGAGGGACTTCCAGAAATTTTCTTACACCTACCATATGCTGAAACAAGCTCAGTGGCTCAGTTTTATTTTTGTCTTGCTTGTACATGTCTCATAGAGAGCTGAAAAAGGCAGATGTTCTTCTCATTTTCCCTATATATCTTCATTTACATCCATCTGCCCTCTCAAGAAAAGTTCACAACCAAGCTACAGGCACACCCTACCAGTTTTACCGCATGATAGGTTGAGATTTTTCATGGTTTTAAAAATATCTTGGCATTAATTAAAACAAGTTTAATGAAATTCTCAGAATCTCTAGAAATCACTCCTTGAACTAGTCAACTTGAAACAGTCTCTGACACAGCAGATACTTTTTGATATTCACCTTACAGACTGCGTTTGTGTTCAGCTATGCCAGGGGAGAAGCAAAGATGATTTCTCAGCCTGTACCCATCAGAATTTGGCAGAAGAGGTTCTGCACATCTGTGTGTGTCAACACTGAAGTTTTGCTAAACCAGGCTATAAAACTGTCCAGATGACTTTTAGCTGACGGTGGCTCTCAGATCAGGAGTTCTCACTGTTCCCTCACAGGCTCAGCTAGTGGGATCGATGAGGAGCACCGTCCAGAAGGGCACAGTAGTGCCAAGGCGGCCCGGCTCCAGGCTGCCGGCAGCCCCCCTGCCGCAGCCAAAAGCGGCTCCTGCCCCGCCGCCGC
>VYXD01006148.1:162469-209970 GCA_013397195.1 Hylia prasina
CTCGACCAAAGGGAAGATTATTGAAAAAAGTATTTTTAAATGTCTGCATGAAAAGATCATTCACATATGGCCTTCTAGAGCATAAGCCTGACACCACATTTCATCATTTTTTGACAATTGCCTAAACTGGGGGAAAGGACAAATAATTCATGCATAGAAATAAATAAATGACTTCATGTAGATCTAACAGCCTAAAATGTTATGAGCAGTAGTAATTCATTTTTTAAAATGCTGACACATTCTGTGAACTCACAGCAAAAAATGTGTTCTTCAGAAAAGTCCCTGATCAAGATCCAAGAATAAACAAGAATATGGTGACGTGTCATGGGCTCCCTTGCAAATTGCACAAACCTTTAAAGAGGAGCTCCACAAAGCATGCAAGGAGAAGATATAGAAAAAGCAACTCTCCCCAAATAGCAGTGGCCATACTTCCTCCCTCCTAAGCAAGCACGCAGTACTTTTCCTGCTCCAGCCGGAGATACAATACTAATTGTGACAGCACTAGGATTTCATGATCTAATCATGACAGTATCAGCATTTCACAAGCGATATATTATATATTTTTTTTACAATAAACTGACTCAGCATTTAAAACTCTAAAACAGATGAAGCCACAGCTCTCCCCAAACTTAACAATGAAGACAGCTCACATCTGAAACCCACTGGCAAACACGCACGAATGCATCCCCTGAAGTCTTACCTCATCCTTTTGGAAGTGAAAAAACCCCACTCTACTGAGCTGTCAGGACTCCAGGTTTTCCATGAGGTCAAAACCAGAATCAGGCTCCCTCACTGACCCACAAACACCAACATGCAAAAGTAACACATGGACTCAGTCCTGGCCCCACTAAACAAAACTGAGCTTGGAAGGCAGACAGAAAAAAAATAGTGTTTCATGTCAGAAGTTACTAGCGCACCAGTGGATTATGCCATTTACAACTACTACACCCTGCAGATGAGTAGCAAATGAGACCTGTCCGTAGTGTAGCCTTCACAGAAAGCGGGCAAAAGAGCACATCATATCGGCCCTTTCCTTTCAGAGCTACCTTGTAAGATGATAGCCATGGTTTAAAAGCTCCTATTGCTCCTTAGGGTAGGTGCAATTCAGCACAAATGGAAGACCGGGGAGAGCTTTGGAGAACAAAAGGAGGATGTCCTATATTCAGACTCCCACTAGCAGGGAGCTGCACGGGTCACGTTTTACAAGAAAGAACCAGCAATCTTTCAACAACTTCTCTCTCCCCCATCTCTTATACAGAGATGGCAGCAATCCTCCTGATTCACTGACCTGAGCCAGGGAATAAGGAAATTACACATTGGTGTTTCCAAACACTGTGTTGGGAATTTTGAAAGCTCTTTGGATATCTCCAGCCACAGCAGCAGGACCCTACAGGGCCAGAGAGAGCAAGCAGCCTCGGCAGCCAATCAGTCATCAGCCGGCAGCCAAGGACCGACCCGAGCTGTCACACATCCTTCAATCAAGAAATCCTCCTGTATCCCATGGCAGAGTCTCAGCTTTATTTCCTTCTTCATGCCAAACTAAGACCTATCTAACAATACAATAACACAAAACCAGGCTTCACACTTTTTCTGGAAAATGACCTTTCTCTGCCAAAGTTCTGCAGGGCAGGGCAGAGGGGAAGAGAAGAGGGATTTTAAGGAGAATTTAGCTTTAACCTCTTACCAAACAGCACACTATTAGGCACTGCCAAGCTAAATTCCATGGTGCCAACACCCTTCAGCTGGGGGTCCGGCCCTATTTCTGTACTCAG
Source organism: Hylia prasina (assembly GCA_013397195.1). NCBI lineage: Eukaryota > Metazoa > Chordata > Aves > Passeriformes > Sylviidae > Hylia > Hylia prasina. The sequence goes on from VYXD01006148.1 coordinate 164,242, forward strand.
GATTAAACAAGTACCTGCTCTGGAAGGAAATATTTGATAGGCACAGATGAGTGTACCTCTTCCTTTCAGCTCTGTGGTCAGTATGTTTAGCCAAAGCAGAAGCACAGGTAATAGTTGCTATACCACAAGTCTCAGCATAGGGAGAAATGAAGGGTTGTCTCCTGGGTTGTTACGCTACGGAACATCACACCTAGCTATAATAGCTACTCTATACGAAGGAGTAAACACAAAACCAAATTGCTCATCCAGGCTTGTTTCTTTCCAGCCCTTCTGAAACAACAACAAAGAATGTACCCACTCCAGGGACAAGGATAGGACAGACTCGCACGGCTAGCTACTGGTGAAGATACTGTCCCAGATAAACAAAAGTTAATTTAAGCTACGGCCACCCTTCTGTCAAGCTTGCTACAGCTCTACCATTACTTCCTTAACCGACATGCCAGAGTTTTTAAGAATTTAGGAAGTTGGGAATACAACAAGCTCACGAAAGGCATAAAGCAATTTCATAACCACAGGGAAAACAAAAAGAAATAATTAAACACATTTCCAGGAATTTGTTGGTTTTTTGGTTTTTTTTTTTCCCTTTACTTTTTTAAAGCAATTTATTGGACAACCGAGGCACTTTAATCTCTGTGCCAGAGGCAATGAATGGTCCTGGCAAACAGCAGCCTAGAAATTGGCACAAAGAACTACCCCACAGTTTAAATATGCTTATTCAGATGCTGTTCAAATTGTGTGAAAATTTAACTGTTTGTGAATTGGTACAGAACCAGTTTCAGGGATAAGCTGGCTGCAATTTTCAGTGAAAATATTGCACAACAGATGACCAGCACACAGTTTCTTAAAAGAGTTATTAGGGTCGCATATTAAAAGCCAGCGGGCAGCATTTGTTGTTGTTGGTAGGGTGTGTGTGTGCTAAAGAATCAAAGACAGGGTGAGCACACGCTTTCCAAAGCGCTGCGATTTGGCTTGTCTGACTCCAGCCTTCCCCAGAGCACTGCTGCTTACCTCTTTGCAGTTAGATGCGTATTTGAAAGTCAAGTTCCTTGGCAAGGAAGCCTCTGCCTGAGTTAGGGTGCCTCCATCGGCACTGGGATCCAGCGGGTGATCATTTACAATATATGTGCACTTCTCTTCAAAATCAGCCTCTGTCCACAGAGTCATGTCAGCATCCTCCATGTCCATTTTCATTGTCCACTCTCTCCCTTTCACCAGATTGTTGAAACTCACAGCGTCCGAGCTACACTGTGTAGCAGCCTGGAAAAAAAGAAAACAGCCTTTAATCCTCATTGTCCTTCAGTGTTGTGGTTTCCGTTGATACAGTGTGACTAATTCAGTAGTCTGTGACACTTTAAAAGCGTATGCAGGATAGCTGGTACAGTTGAGTAATAGCCAAAAAGCAGTGTAAACGAAGCTGCTCTGACTGAAGCAGCACTTTGAAATGCCAGCCTCGGTAGTAATGAGGGAACAAAAACAAAGAGGAGAAAATCCTTAGGCTGTGACAACCACTTTACCTTTTTCAGACCCTTTCCTTAATGCTTCAGAGAGAAAAGAATATTCCGTGCTGAAGAAAATGTGGGGTCATGGCCGTGAGACCACTTAGTCGCCTGTGGAAAAGCTGCCTCAGAAAAGTGTCACACAAACAAGGAGAGGAAGAGGAAAGGAACTGCTGTCTGCGTCTGAATGAAGCTAAAAATGGAAAGCGCATGTTGGAAGAGCGGAACCCAGCCTTGCCTCTTCCAAATGGGGAAGCCTGAACTTTCCCACCGGCTTTCAACACACAAACAACTTTCAAAACAACCTGCCCCCCCCCCCCCCCCCCCNGAGAAAGCCGACATCCTGCCAGCATCAGTGTAGCAGCAGCAGCCCTGCACAAAGCACTGCAACATGTTCATGGGGGTCAAACCAGAAAAGGAGCAGGGGAAATAAAGAAAATAAATAATCTTTTAAAAAGTTATTCTATCCCTTTTAATTTTGATGGTACCTCCTAGAGTTCCCAAAGCAGTGGATATAACCCTAGCAGGACCAGTCCCTCTGTCTGTTCAGGACAAAAGCACTGTTATCAAACCTATCCTCGACCATGTATTAGGGTCGGGCTCTTTCCATAGGGTTCATGAGGAACCAAAATCTCTATGCCGGTAGCTGAGAATGACGTTCAATACGGCGTAAAATCCCTTCATTTTTCCTTTTTGGATACGCAGCTTACTATGAAATTCACACCCCTCCACCGGGAAAAACGAAACACGAAGACTGAAAGCGCAACGATCTTCCGAGAAAGAAGTTAAGGGCAGACTGGCTGTGGGTTCGCGGGAGACCCCCGGCGCGCCCGCGGGACCGGCCCTCCCGGGAGGCAGAGCCGGGCCACCCGAAGAGGCTGGGGCAGGGGTCGCGGCCACACACAGCCCCCCCGCGACCGCCGCCGTCTCCGGATCAGCCCCGTGCCCCGTCCTGACCGCGGTCGAGGCAAGCAGTGCGACAGCGCCGGACCCTCGGAGTCGCAGGGGCAGAGGGGACGAACAGCGAAACTCGGGCCGGGGAATGTGACAGCTTCGCGGCGGAGCGAAAGGGTTAATGCCGATCATAGGAGCGCTTCCGATCCGGGAGAGGCGACGAGGAAACTTTTGCTCCGTCCCGCGGGCGCCGGGACAGGCGAGAAGCAAGAGCCGGGGAGGTGGAGACGGGAGTGAAAGAGGGGACGGCATCGCGCTCCTTACCGGGGCAGAGTCCGCGCGCGTTTCCACACCGAAGCCCACCGGCGGCGGCAAACCTGGCTCNGGTGCTGCTGCTCTTGCCGCTGGGGAACGCTGGGGGGCCGCCTGCCACAGCGGCGCGCTCCGCTGGCCCCGGCCCGCCCGCGCTCACGCACCGGCCCGCCCCTCCCTCCGCCGGCCCCTCTCACAGCGCGGGAGGTGGGGCCCTACCTGCGGACCCTGCCCCGCCCAGCCCACCCGCGTTGGGTTTTTTACATCACTGTTATTATTTTATTTTCTCCCCGCTTCCTTTCGGCCCCGTGCGTCAGCTGGGAGAGCCGCGGCGCTGCCCCGCCGCCTGGATCTGCCGGGTGGGCGGGCACCGCGGCGCTTCGCGGAGAGCGCACCTGAGGCTGCTTTTACTAGAAATCTGTTTTCCGTGCTATTTTTAAGCTCCGGAGTTTAGCACGTGGCCGCTTTCGTTCTTGCGCAGTTTGACTTGATAGAACTTTATGAAAAATACCAACTGAAATTAATCTACTAGTTTACTGATTAAAGCTCGATTCAAAGCACTTGCTCCCAAACATCAACAATCATAGTACTTTACTTGAGATGACAAATTTGGGAGTTTCAGAGTTTTGATTTTATCCCTTTCCCGAGTCTCTAATCAGTGCCTGTAAGAGGAACTGGGGAAAACGTTTCTGTTTCTTCCCTTAAACAAAACCTTCCCCCTTTCCCTTGGTAACAGCAGGGAAGCTCACAGCAGCAAGCAGCGTTTCTAAACCCCATGCCCCTGTCGCAGAGCGGTAAGAAAACGAGCAGTGATCTTGCACGGGGCAACGTGCGAGCAGCCGTCCAGGAACACACTGCTGATGGAAAGAGGGTTGATAGAACAATCAGCAGATCCCGGCACCCAATTTTTTTTCCTCCGATCCAAGTCAGCAATGCTGGCTGAAGGAAGGACATCCTGTGATGATGGCATACAATGTCCTGTTTGTTTATTATTAAGAGCATTCCTGCTTCTCATTACAAAACAACCAGATGCCTTACTTCCTTCAGTGGTCCTGTCTCTTCAGCAAGGCGTCCTCGGGCTCAGAGGAACGGTGATGCACAATTCCATTTATAGCCATCCACAGCCCAGTGCAAATGCTAGCTGCTTCACGGTGAGGCAACTTTACTACTTTTCCTTCTCACACGTCTGCAAGCATAATTCTCATCCCTTGCCTGGCACTTTACGTGGCAGCTAGTTTCACATTCTTCTTCTAAACATACATGCACTTATATTCTAGGGCAATCTCGGAGCTACGTATTTCTTCACAGGAAAAAGGGAGAAGGGAGGGGGGTGGGAAGCAGGTTTATGCAATCCAGCGCCTGTCTGTCTCTCTGACAGGCGTACACAAACCCCTTTCCCTTAACCTCCTCCTCCTCCTCCCACTGATAAAAAAGACGTGTGGAAAGGATTACTTGCCATTTTGGGCCTGCGATGCTGAGAATAGCATATCTGTGTAAAGACCTTCCGTGTGCGCTAACGCGGCAGGGCTCGTGGCAGCAGACCTAAGTAGGGCAACTGCTCGCAAGTGAGTGTCCTGGCTGAACTGCCACCACAGCGTAATTCCACGGGAGAGGTGGCCCGAGCACTGGGGCTGAAGGATAGAAATGTAATTGGATATACCCTGTAAAACCGAGGCACATCCAAAATGAGGTCTAGGAAGTCTCTGAAGTAGGAAGAACCATTCATTAAAGGAGAGAAATCCGGCCTACTTGATTGGGTTAATTAACTGATGCTGAGTCACACTGCATAGAACAGAAAAACAATGTAGTCATACTGAAGGTGATTATTTTACCGAAAAGAAAAATAGTCTCACTCCGAGAGGCAGCTGTTTCAGAGCTTTTCACTTCCCTGTCAGCTTGCAAGAAAAACAAAAAAAAAAAANGGTTGATGTGTTTCCTTCAGGGACTTATCTTCTTAATGTGAAGGAGAGCAGGGAAAAAAAGCAAATCTGCTTTTCAAGGAACTGAGAATGCTTTTGGGGTGGAAAACAAGAGGAAGCAGAGATTAGATTAGATTAGATCTCATCAGATGAAGTGAAATATTCATCAGGAGGATGCCAATATCTCAGGCCAGTGTGGCTCTATTCCTGGAGCCTGGGGAGGTGAGTACAGCCTATGAAGCCTATGGACTTCAAATAACTCTGTGGCACGCTCTGAGGCTATCCCAAAATTAGCTCCAGGTGTCTCAGTGAAGCTGAGCCCAGAACTATCTTATTTCAGGAGAAGGGTTTTGCTGATGTGCAGATCCAACCTAACTGTGCCTGATCTGGAATAAAACTAAGTTTATCAAGAAAAAGAGACAGAAACAAATTGTTAAGAATGTGTACTAAAGTAAGAATCACAGACGAAACTCTGCCATTAAAGAAATATATAGACTGACCTTCTGACCTTCCTCCTTAAGAGAGAAACATAAAAAGACGCTGTGTTCAACCAGAAGTTTTCTGCTCTTTTATAGAAATAGTTTGTACCAGTAGCTGCTATTGTCTGGAATGTGCAATCTCAAAATGTTGTTCATTTCAAAAAGAACATTTTTAGTCATATTTTAATTTTTTCCTTCTCGCTCATAGAAAACCTCAATTACTGTATTAATCAGCATTTCTCAGGCAGCTCTCTCTGCAGCAGCTTTCAGCCTAGCAACAAATCATGAATGGCCCTAACAGCTCTGATCTCAGAAATCCCCATCCATTTCCTTTGATGCTATCACCACTTCAGCTCAACAACAAGCCTGTGCAACTCAGCCTCAGCTGCCACTGCTGCTGTTCTCCCTGCGCCTGCTGTAATTGTAAGGGGAAGAAGGAGGGAAGGGAGCTGGCTCTAATAGATGAAATTTCTTTTAAAAGTTGGAGGGGAGATAAAATGCACACAAGAGATTAAAGGAGAGTCTCATTTTCACATCCTCCCCTTCCCCAAACAAGGTCAGTGGCAGATTGACCACATCAAGAGTAACTACCAGACCCACCCCCATTTCCCACTTCCTGCATGTAGGCATCCTTGTGCTGGTAAACATTTGGGGACCAGTTGTGGTCATTATTGGAGAAGGTACATGATGTAGTTGCACATCTTTTAAAAGCCAACTGAGAAATCAAACTCTTAAGAAGAACTTGCTTTCAAGTTCTGATATACACTCATGTTTTGGGGCCACATTTTTGAAAACATGGTTGCTGTCAGATTCAAGGGAAAAAGAGATCCTTTAGTGACTGTGCAACAGCAAAAGTTACCCTTCATTGTAAAAGAGAAGCTGTCTTCAGACTGGCCTGACCTTTGCAAAACCTGTCTATGGGCTTCAGATATGATCTCAGAGGCTTTGTATGCCCTAGACAACTTCAGCTGGTACTGCCTACAAGGAGAGAAATTAAAATTGCACTTGAATCTACAAGAAGCTTTTTGCAAGGGCATTTAGGGTGGTGTGTGCTATAGCCAGGAGGCTTTTGAATTAACACATGCAGCTCTCAGGGACTGCCTTTAATTACAGAGCACCCTGGTCATTGCCTTGTAGCACTTCCAAATGCCAAATGTTTATTTTTGTCTTGGCTGTGCAATACCAAGAGCAGATCTTTTGGCTGCACACTCAGCTAATGCCTAGTGCAAGCCTTTACATCACTTTTGTTTTCTGTTGTTTTATCATCTCAAGAAATTTTCCTTAAAAAGAGAAAAAAGGAGTCAAACTAAAATACCATATCCCTTTTTGTTTCCCACTAGGCCTTATTAAAATACTGCTCAGATGACGTGCGAATAAGCCAAAACAATTCTCCTCCAATGGAATAAAAACATTCTCACAGTACACAGAAGCTTCAGTCTTTTCCTCTTGTTGAGGCTTGTGTTTGAGGAGAAGGAGCCAAAGATGTCTGGGCCTGCTATCAGGAGGGTAAGAAGGCTTTGTGAGAAGGCAGACCATGGATGTTCCCTTCTTGGCTACCATCAGCCTCCCCATCACACTTCTGAGCAATTGTGATCTTGGGAGAGGTAGGGGTGACAGTCAAAAGCCCATACAAGAACACTTTTATTGTCTTTGCATGTTTCTACCAACACAGGTTTATACTGGACAAGAAAATCTGAGTACAAATTCAGCCTTTTACATCCCAACCCTGGAGTTTTGAATATTCTTTCCATTTTAACAGTCTGAGGAAAAATGAATGACAACTGGCCAACACATTCCAACTACTGAAACTACTTTCCAATCTTACTGGTTGGACAAGAGGACTGCAAAAAGAGTGTGCTTTGGAAAACTTTCATTTAAAATAGGCTGATTTCTAGATTGTCATGGAGGAGGGATGAGATGGTATGCATACATTAGAAGGCTCAATCCTTTGAATAATTCAGACATCAGCCCCAAAACACGCTCACAACAAGCTAAAATAATGAAGTCACCTCAGAATTAATTGTACTATTTCAACTTTCATGTCTCTTCCCAACTTGACAGCCATGACACTTTTTGGGATATTCTCTCCTCAACCTGCCTGCTAAGACACAGCGATATGAACAATGGTGAAACTTCAGTCTGTGCTCCTGCACAATTCAGTTTTCATGTCAGACACTCTCTGGGCTTCCCAATCTCCTGGAGCTGATGAACACAGCAGAAGGAGGGCAAGATCCATGGGTGGAACTATGCCACTTTTCTCAGACAAAGAGCTGGCCACAGAGCGCATTTCAAAACAGATTAACAAAAACAACAGCTACACACCATGACAAAGTGCATGTGGTGGAAATGAAAATATTTACCCACAGATTATCACAGATCCAGCAATGTGACTACCGTGCATTGAGGGCCAAAGGTTTCAAAATAGTGACTGTATGTTTAGAGTTGACTGGGGAATCTGGAAGGGTTGGTCTGTAGGACCACTTTTTAAGTTTCTAAGAGTACAGTTGTCATTTCTCCACCTCTCCTACCCCAGGGTGGTGAAATAACAGTCTTTTCATACCTGCGTGTTGGCTGGGGGAGGGAAGAATTCCTCTGCTATTAAACACAACTTCTCATTAAATAGTTGACACCTTATCCTTCTTTAAATGTTGTAATGTTTACTTTGCAAAACCCAGGAAAGCTTTTAAAATAAAGATAGCAGAGAGATTCTTAAGCCGGGTGTCCTCGCTTATCTGCTCTTTATCAACCAGCTATTGTTTCTGGAGGAGCTCCTTGAGGAAGGTGGAGCAAAGGGGGTTAATGTTCAATAGGTATCTATCAGTTCCCCTGAAGGAATAGTGCTGCTGACAGAAGAGCAACACACAGGGCTCTCAGCTACTTCCTGCAAATGTGACAAACCATAGAGGGGAAAAAAACCCCAAAAANTCCCAAAACAACTAGTTTTAAGAAATACATTGTCCTTAGGAGAGATAATCCCACAATAGAGAGTCCATTAGAGGTATTAAAGCATTGGCAGTGCCTGATCTACAAGAAGGGCTCTGTCCTGACAATAGACAATTAAAGCTGATAAATCTGCACTACTTGTTGCCGTTCTAATTCCTCGTAATTGTATGCTACTTGTCCCTGCCTCCTGCGTCCAGGGATGAAGCATGCTTCTTTAATCTCCAGAGTACCTGACCTAGTTCCTATGTGGTCTTTTCAGGACCTGTTTTCTTCCCATCTGGACTTCTTCCCTCCTACTCTCCTTTCCTGCTTTTCTGCCCTGAGCATTAAGAAGAGGTTACGATAGAGGGCACAGAAAACACCAGAGCACAGCACCCGGATCAATAATTCTGGAGCCCCAGACAATGCACTAATCTGCAATAACAGCTAATCATGGTCAATTTGGCACACCAGTGATTAAACTGTACTTTTCATTAGGCTCAACGAGTAGAGCAGACGCACGCTGACAATTCAAATTGCCCTATCAGTAAGAGCTGCCAAACTCATGTGCACTTCTGCATTTGTAGCTGCTGCATCACTAGACTTGCCAGACTAGGTGCTTTGTGGGGCCTTACCTGTTTTCTTTCGATATTTTATGAACTGAGACTCTTAGCTGTGTTTTTTATAAAAAGCAAGCCCCTGCCTCATTCCATGGCCACAAGTTCTCTTACTTAAAGGGTTCAGTGGATGAAATTGTGATATGCAGGATGCTGAAAAATGATCATCAGTGATCATCTCTATTACATGTTCCCTCTGGTCCTAACAAAATTCTTGGGTTTGTTTTATGTCTCACAGATATTTGGTGGTTTTGTAATTTTTTTTTTCCCCCCATTGAATAAATCTTGGAAGCCTGCTGGTGACAGAGCAGAAGCATCAAAATGTGCATCACAGGATTTAGAAAACTGAAAGCAAGTAAAAATTACTTTGGATCTATTTATTTTTCAAACTGAACTGCTCAGCCAACCTCACAGAGTATTTGGAGATTCAAGAAGGGTTTGGAATTTTTTTTCCCACCCCTGAACTTACGAACAAGCCACTACTGTGCCCACCTTAGAAATCTACACAGTTATTACCCTTTACATGTCATTTTGAAAGTGACCTTCCTGTCACCCTCACAGAACAATTTCTTGTGACAACAGTTTATTCTGGTTGCAGTCACACCTAACGGACCCATTTTGCAAACTGCCTTGAAAGTCTCAATCGAGAGTTTACCACAATCTTTCTCTAAAGCACAGCACCAAATTCCAAGACTCCTAGAGACCAACCCCACACACTCAGAGGTCTCCTTCTGTTTAACTTTAGCTTATCATCCTTGTAGTAACTTGAATAAGTGTTAAAACTGCACTTCAAGTTGCTCTTAAAAAAAAAAAGAGCTTGGAAGATGTCAGACGAAAGCAGGAAATGTCTTTTCTACTATTAATATTAATGAATCCCTAATGCATTTGCAACCCACTTGAGGTTAAGTCAGTAGAGCTCTTCTTCTGACAGCTATTCCTCATCAAACTACCACTGCTGAAGATGTTGATGCTTTCCCTTTTGCTCTGTAATCTTTAAACCAAGTTTAAATCACACCAGAGCCTACCACAAAATCATGTATTTTATCCTAAGTGAACACAAAGCCCTGGAGACAGCAGTTTAAAACAGCACACATGTCCGCTCAATTTATCATTTTAAGATAGGAAGCTGCAGCAACAAACAAAACACCTCCTTGAAAGTGGGACAGCAGCAGATTGCGGTGCAGAAAGCTCCGGGATCTTTTGTTTTCCTGGAGAGCAACAACACGGCTTTGCAGAGAAAGACAACAGCCTCCCCTTGCTGAAATCTAAATCAGTTCATATAGGAAAGCCTGCCAACTGCTAGTTAGATGGTAGCAAAATATTGCAGATAATTCACTTTTCACGATAAAGCAGAAACAAGCAGGCATGCAGCACCCAGCAGGGGCTCAACTGATAAAACGGTGTCAAACTCAAACCATTTGTCAATTGGGAGGGAAGAGAGCAAGCTGAAAGATGGACTCAGGAAGTAGATTTATCTAGTGCGACACATTAACTAGTATAAATACTACAGAAAAAGTAAACACATTTACCCAGCAGTATCTCTAGCCAGCAAAGAAAAGGCTTCTGAGCCTCAGACTCACGCTGGCCATCTAACCACTCAGCTGTCAGCTACAACAGCAGTAGCATTTTTCTTCTTGTGCAGGATTGCAATGACATTTAATTCACGGCACTAAAAGGTTTTATTAAAAGTGTACATTATAATTAAGCAAAACAAAAGCGTGACTCGTGTGCTGTTCTAGTCTCCTCCCTCCACCCAGTAGCCAAACCAATAAAACCACCTTGGCAGCAAACAAGTCAGGTAACATACCCCGGAGAAGAGCACAGATTTGTTATAGAATCATTCACTTGGCGTCTGGCTCGTTCAAAACTGCCTTATCAGAAACTTCTGTGCCGGAGGCTCCCGAGGCAATAGAGGGGGCTGACAATGCAGGTCAGGCACAGTAATTCGCCAACAGCGTAATGTGGGGCACATAAACAAACTGGAATAATGCAGGGCAGAAGGGCTCTTTGGATGTATGCTTTCCATTGGAAAGTATAAACAAATAACAGAGTCTGTGCACGGCACATCTCTGCTACAATCACTGGGAAGAAAGAAAACATTTCAAAGGGCTTTAGGATACCATCCCACAGCTACGTGGCAACCTGCAATACCAAAGAACAGTGCAGCATATCGGCAAACCATTTCAACGCTCAATCTAATGCAAACCTCCAAGATTAACAGCAAAGTAAGTAATCTGCATCTCCCGCCCCCTCCCATCCCCCTCCAAAAAAAAAAAAAAAAAAAAAGAGTTCGTTAATAAAGAAAACTACAGCACAGTTCTTTGTTCAGCTGTACCTTCATGTGTCCACACAGCACAGGTTCCCCACCTCCAGCTTATGCATCTCAGGATTTTAGTCCATATGGAAAGTCTGTCATTCGCTCTCACACTCTTACACACGCACGCATGCTCATGCACTCCACACCGCACCCGCGCTCTTGCTCCCCAACATACACTGCCTGGAACTGCTCCGAGGATTTTAGAATTTCCTCTTGCTAGCAGATTCCTCCCTCCCCTCACATCCACTCCACCCCGTTCTGTAATTAGGCTTAACAAGAGCAATTAACAAAACAAACTCCTCTCCGCCTGGTGGCCTGATAATTCTGATTGTCATAATGTATTAAGATGTGTAAGCCAGTTTAAAATAAAGGTAAATTACAGCATTGCACAAGGGCCATTTTGCACCTATTTCTACTGCTTTTATCATAGGGATAATGAACATTCAGCCACGCCTTTAATTTAAAACATAAAACACCAAAACTCACGTCTGAACAGCAGAACTCAAAATTAATGCTTTTGAACTAACAAGACTATTTTTACTTTTTCCTAGTTTGCTAGAGGGCAGCTCCCTTCTCCTATGCACAGTAAACTCCTTAGAAAGATTTTTATTTATGGAGCTAATTTGTGGTCCTAAACATCCAAGGTGTAAAATCAAGTTTTAATGCATCTTCTGGCTTTACAGCTGTCCATGAATAAACGGATTGCAATTGCTCCTTTTGCCCTGCCTGGTGTCTAATGGCATGATACAAGAGACCAAAGCCTCGACATTTTTCTGATGGTTTGTCCATTTTTAGATCACTTTCCTTCAGCAAGCAAATCACATACCTTTAGTGTCAGAATCATAAAAAAGAACCAATTGAGGACTGATTTCAGGTGGTCAATGGAGAAACTTTGATGTTCTTTGATTTCAGCGAGCTATGGGTACAACACAGAGAAAATTAAGAGACATGTTTTCAGCTGGAAAACATAGCTAGTTCTTGTTCTGCTTATACACCACGTGAATTTCTAATTAGAACTACCACCATGAAATGAGTAAATATATAAAAATCATAAGCACACAGGAGACCCGAAAATAAAACCAGTTTGATATGTGACAGGGATTTGGGTTCATGTGAACTGACAAAACCATTCTGTTCCCTCCGTTACGTACAGTCTGATTCACAGTACCATCTGCCAACTAACCACAAACAATTAAAAAAAAAAAGGTCAAAAAACAGAAAGAAAAAAGAAGGCTGGTGTTGCTAGTATATTGTTGGAATCCTGCAGTTTCTGATAAGCTAGTTATGTTTTTACAAGTCAATGATTTCATCTCTTGCTGGGTGTCAACATTTACACAAGAATAATCTGGGGGGTCAGAAAGACATCAGCAAATGAGATTTCAAAAGGTTTCATAACAGCATGGATTGCTCAAACCCAGGGAAAGGAGGGTTTCAGCTTCCAGAAGTTCACTCTTCTGCTTCTTCATTCCTCCTTCCCTGAAGCTGAGTCAAAGTTCTGCAAAAACCTACAGCCAACCATCAGATTTGCAAGACAACAGACTCACATAAAAACCCCCAAGCTTTGCAGTGAGACAAACACTCGAAAATGTCAGTAAATGGAGACCTATTATGGTGCAAACTCAGGCATTCTTTCAATTGGTAGAAGATGCCAGGAAATCTAAGACTGTGTACAGACAGTCAGTTCTGCAGTCTTGGCATAGGATGCACCATCTTTTTCTCCACCTCATTCGGTGTTTAGAAAGAAGAGTGCTGACTAGAAGAGCCATTTTTCCAGATGTTTTTCTCTCTCCTTTCTCCTTGAAAGGCCCAGTGCCTTATTTTAACCACAGACGATTCAAATGATGACAACCAATTCTGTCTTGTATTTTTCCGCTTTGCTCACCAGAACAGCAGCACTTGAACGCTTCACAAACACCAAATAATGACTAATCTGATTTTCACAATACCTCCCCCATATGTTGATGAAGGTATTATTGCTATTCTTGCTCTGCAGAAGGGGTATGGAGACACAATGACGTTAACATCAAAAGCATACATTACTTTTGGGATGCAGAGCAGCTGATTTACTCAACACCGTGCATTATTTTATATGTTCTCTTCCTAGCATCTGTGATGGCTCTGTATTTTTGCAGGGCATCACATCAGGCACCCAAGAAGTCAAAATTATTGCTCACCCACAAAAGGCTTTGCTGAGGTGAATTGGCCTGAATCTTATTCCGAATCACAGGTAGGAATAATATACAGTTTTTCAGAGCAGAGCTCACCTGCTTTCCTCAGAGCAGGACTTCTTCCTGCCATGGCTATCTTACTTCCTTATCCAGCAGCGAATGAGATGGCGGGAAGAGGTGTCTTAAAGATAACATTTTATTACACCACCTCAATTCATCTCCCCTAGCAAGCTTGTCTTATGCCTGAATGAGGCAACTCACCAGTTAACAGTAATTAAATGAGTAATTAAAGACTGTATCATAATGCATAAGAGGATCAAATTTGAGTTAGGCAAACAACCTTAAACTCTGGAGAACTTGAATTTGCAATTTTAGTAAGGTTTTTCTACAGTTTTTATGCTGATTTTTGAAACTCCAGATAGAAAAAGCAGAGATTTCATGACCTGGCACTACTATGATGCCTACACAGATCAGTAACAGAGCTGAGGTATTCTGATCTGCCACAGGCAGACCTCTGCAAGGACAATGGCAGACCTGGCTCACAGCAACCGTATGGTTGTTTTTGGCAAGGTCAGTGCAAGCATTTTAAGGCATAGGACACTTCTTTTGATGGCTTTCATCAGGTGATAGGCTGGCAGCAGAGGAATGACTGCTTTCAGGCATCTTGATTTCATGCCAGGTGTGGTGTGGAGTTTGTTCTTCCTCTTCCAGTGCTCGACTCAGACTTCTCATTGGTTTCCTTGCCCAGCAAGTCCTCAGCTTGTTCCTCCTGACCCCTCTTGCAGTTTCCCTTTCCAGTCACTCACATCTACCACTCCCACACCCAGGCTCCTGTGCGCCAAGTCTTCTCATCAAGCCAGTTTCAGTCCCTCCTGGTTCCTCATCTGCACTGCACTTCTTTCCTGTCCTACTTTAGGCAAACGTGCCACGCTGTCCATCCCCATGTGCCCCTTCCTGCTGACCAGCAGGCCTGGCCTCCACAGCCTCCTCATCAGTGTGGTGCAGTCAAGTCTGCAAGCATCTCCTAGTGCTCCTGTGCAGGCATGTAGCCCTGAGCTCATTTCACACGTTGAGCAGACATGGTGTCAGGCCAACTGGAACTCCTGTGACTTGGTTAGTATGGCACTGAGCCCGAGCTAATAAGCCCTGGTGAGAAGCCGGATATATTAGCTTGGGCTTAGCACTGTGCTAATGCAGGCAGGCAGCTTTTGGATCAGAGCTGGCTTACATCCCGCCCGCTTTTAACACCGAGCTTGCTCGTCTTCCTCTGCAATAACCCATAAAGATAAATCCCCTGGTCTTGTACTAACCTTACTCTCAGTTTCCCTCTTCCCTGACACCACTGATCTCCAGCCATAGTCTCTCCTCCTTCATAATCCCCTCCAGGTTCAGCTGTTGTCCATGGGCTTTTACAAACAGTTCCTTCTGATGACTCTCTGGCCTCAGGATGGTTTGCAATGAACACGTGCTGAACATGCACTCCTCTGCTCTCAGTTCCAGTGTTCCATTCTAGACCCAAGAATGTTTGCCCATTGAAGGGAGCCGTGGTGCCCTCCTGCACCTCCTAGGAGGGCTGCTCTGCCAATCCTCTAGTCTGGCTTCTAGCTCAAAAGCAATTCTCCTGGGTGTGGGAGTCAGAGATAGAGGTGGGAACATTAGCAGAGTGTGTTCTGGTCTTGCTCGGACAGAGACCCAATGCAAATGAAGCACATGTGGAGATCCACGAACTGGGAAGTGCTCCTGGCAGAGGGGATGGCATTTGACCATCCCAGACAGTGACAGTCACCACCCTCCCCTGCCACATACGCTGCCCTTCCCCAAGCCACTGAACCTGTCATTCAAACTTTGCTCCAAAAAATGGGGGCTGTCATGGTGGAGATTACTTTCCAACAGAAAAGTCAGCACACTCCTAATGTTCGCAATACAACTTTTGTCATAGCCAAATTCTTGGAAATTACAGAATAGATTTTGGGGGAAAATGCATCCACATGAAAAGAAAATGCAAGAAACACCTGAGGCACATGTTAAGAATTTGGTAGATTTATGAGAAGCTTGAAGTGAGATTTCCTAGTGCAAACTGTCTGTCTGTCTTAGCAATAGGTGATGCTAGCAGGCTACTAGTTAACGTTCCCTCAGATTTATTTGAGGGGCATGTTGTTGAAAACTCTCCTTTGTATGAGAAGGAGAATATTGCCATCAGACACAAGCCACATACAAACCACATGCATAGAATTAAACTCTTTTTCCTTGGTCCGCTGTTCCTCTTTCAGTGACCCAGGCCAATGCACTAGAATTTTATTACTTACACCAATCACATGGCAAGGTTTGATAGAGACAGAAAGGATGCTCCTATTCCAGTTAGTTTATACAATTTTCTCCTTTTCTTGTACCAAATCCTAATGGGCAATGCAAGCAATGGAATGCTAAGATTCCTATTTTTCAACACTGTTAAGATTAGAAAAGTAAACAAATGACTATGCAATTGCAGTAGCTTGCTGTAATAAAACCAGATCCTTAAATGACTAGTCTCATCATCATCAAATAATAATGGAAATTTTTTTTGGAAATAATAAATTTGCACCAGTCTGTCTCAGCATATCCCTCTCATTTAAAACTACTGGCACTACGTGCACACAAATCAGGCAACGGGGAGTAAGGGAAGCTTGCAATCAGACCTAATGTCTTCCCTTCCTCTCAGCCCCCAGTACAGGACAGCCACTTCCTTTCTACAAACGCTTTGCTCAGATCTGTACACAAGACAGGCCACATCTTCCGGGGAGGCTCAAAGTCTTTGCAGACACACAGTTGCCTTCAAAGCATCACTGGAAATCTGTGTGGGAAGACTCTAAAATATTAAAACCATCCTATACTCTTTTCTTCTAAGCCAACAACAAACCCCCTCTAAACTTATCTATCACTTCTCTGCTCAGTTTATTCTGGGCTGCAGAATAAACTTTCTGACTACTGAAAAAGATACACAAATGCATACGCTGCACCACATGTGCAAAGGAAAACAAATAGAGAAAATATGTATGTCCCTTCCAGGAAGACAGTTCTTTTCCAGAACATTAGAATTATGCACAAGCATTTCCCCTATTGCAAAAAGCAGGCAAAAAGAAAGCTGGTGTGAAAAAAAATGCACTTCCAAATGTAGTTTATCTGTCCTAAATCCAAACTGATTTACCTTTTAGATCAACACTTCATTGCCATCTTGCCCGATTTTCTTCTTCCACAAGTGAACACTTGCCCTCTAGCAGATTCATAAGTCGTTTAAGCCATTGTCTTCAGTTTTAAGAAATCCCCATCTGAAAGTGTGCTACGGCACTTGTAACCACAGCGCAGCAGCAAGCAGGACGCGATGCTGCTCCTCCTCGCGCAGTGCTCGGGCAGCCAGCCCGTGCTCACTGACTACAGACCAGAGATTGTCATGTTTTCTGTTTCCCCATTTCTACCCTGAGCGCCGGGTAGAGCCGTGCAGCAGGATGACTTTCAGAGACACATCCTTCATACCCTCTCCTTGCTGCCAGATGTCCTCTGCAGCCAGTTCATTGCTTTCATTTTGTATTTCACAACAGCTTAGAAATTTTAATAAGACATTCCCAGGCTACTATTCCTGAAAAAAGAGTTATTATTCTTAAAGAAGGTGGAGAGGCCAAAAGAGCTGATGTCAGTTAAATCTTCTGAATTTCTCTAATCTGACATTTCTTTCTGACTGTCAAATCCAGGCTGCTGACAGTCCTTTATATATTTATCCCTTTGAAATATGGTCAAGCTGACAAGGTGTGGGGCAGTAAAATAGTGATGCTATTCCCTGAAATACCTGGCACATTTGTACTGTGTTATCCCAACTCACTATGCAGAGAGAAGAGGGCACTAACAGACCCTCAGAGGCGCCTGAGCAGTTTCTGTGTATGGATACTCTGACCCCACAGATAATGATGAGGATGAATCAACTGGTTTAAATCTGGCAAGGAAGACAAACAGGTACCAGAAATTGAGTGTACATACCAATTACTGAAGACAGGCAAGGCACAGGGAAATATTTTTTCTGATTAATTTACATAAAAATAAATTTGACTTTTGTAGAGTTGATGTGATTTTGCAAATCACCACATCGAAGACATCTAAACAAAGTCCATCTGCATGTTTATAAACATGTACAAGTGTTTAAAGGATGCAATATGTTAAAAAAAGTCAACAATAATGGGTAGTCTATGCTTCCAATTATATTCTTTCTTCAATTAGTCTTGAAGAAACTAACACCTCTATTAATCATTTCAATTAACTCCACGCACCACATGACATCCGCACCAGCAGCCCATATGTTGCGTTCCAATCACCCAAATATTAAAGCCTTTTTAATTGATTGATCTAAAGAACATTCAACAGGCTCAAGGTGGCAGCCAGCCAGGAAATCCCAAAAGAAGATGACAAAAAGGTGGGGGTGCTAAACCAGCTTCCCAATTTGTTTTTCCTCTTCCTCCAGGGTTCACTAAGTTAATCCAATCACAGCCCATAAAGCCCCTTTTTAATAAAATAAATAAATAGATAAGAGAACACACATGTTGGCTTTCCCCCAGAGAAGCCCCCTCCGCTAAAGCTGGAGAGCCATCCTGTTAAGAAAGTGCCGCATAGGAGGGTGCATTTTTTATCCAGCAGAAATATTTAGCTTGGCTGCCCGCCAGGGAATGCTGAAAGAATAGACTGAATTAGGGGATTTACCTTCCACGTGTTTGGCACGCGTCATTAGAGGCTCTGAGGAGCTTGACTCTTTCGCTCTCTCACTCTCTGTTTTTACTCCCCCCCACCAGAGCTTTGATGCAGAGAATAAAGTATGAGCTATAAGAGCGGTTGATGTGTTGCAGTTCTAAATGTTGGCACGGTGGCTTTTGTGCTGTCGAAGAAAACCAATGCCCAGTTTCTGAAGGTTTTCATTTTTAAAAAAATTCCAGTCAGGTATGGGGTGATACATTTTAAAAGCATTTGCTTTAACACAGAAAAAACCAGCACGCTATTTTTTCTTCTCTCTTTTCTTAACAACAACAAGAGAAAGTTTTTGAAGTTTTCTGTAGACACATTTAAACTTGAAGAAAGTGGCTTAAAAGTAAATTCCATAACGGAAACTCCAACCACAGAGCA
This sequence comes from Hylia prasina, assembly GCA_013397195.1. Lineage (NCBI taxonomy): Eukaryota > Metazoa > Chordata > Aves > Passeriformes > Sylviidae > Hylia > Hylia prasina. The sequence continues at coordinate 182,505 of VYXD01006148.1, forward strand.
TTTTAGGAGCTCGTTTGAAAGGTTAGTTTTGTAACAATAACTCATGAATTGCTCTGTCATTTGACTTTTATATGCTGTCACCTGGACTTACATTATTTTAAAAAATCCTTCTTTACCTAAGTACTTTGGTCTTGCAAAAACCTATTAAGATCTATAACCGGAACTTGTTAGTAGAGGTGGTTGGTCTATACCTCAAGTAACTTGAGCACCTTCTCAGAATTTCTAATTTGTGAAAGGAAAGGCTATGTTTTAAGTCAGCCTCTGCCACCTTAACTTAGGGCAAGGAAAAAAAAAAAAAGAAAAGGAAAAAACCCTATGGTTTCCAGATGAACAAAAGCATGGAGGTCCTTAAACCAACAATAAATGCAAATGTTTGTGTCTGGCACTTGTGCCAACCTTGTTTGCAGGGCAGAGTCTTGCAGATCGACTCCCAGTGCCACTAACACCCATTCACCGAGCTGGTGTCAGCACTAGAAGAGCCCTGCAGCAGCTGGCTCTGCTGTACTGTCTCATCACAGTATCAGGTAAGTACAGCCCTTTTTCACTCACAGTTTTTATTGCTATCGATTAAAACAAATCAGTTTAGAATCTGCTTGCTGACATGCTTACTCAAAGCAAGATTCAAGCAGAGTTTCTGAACTACAGTACTGGCTATATCTTTACTCCACGTTCACTTGCAAAGAAATCTGGGTCTGACTTCAGTTCAGCTTATTCATGCCACCAGATGACAGATCACATGTGAAGTTTCATCTTTCTTTCAGTAAAACTAGTTAATTGGGCCTTGTATATCAGGAGATCCTGTGGGCTGCAGAAAAACAACTTAAGGGATGGATACTAGCCCTCAGATGAAAATACAAGATATTAACTCCAACATCAGAAGGGTGCTGAGGACCATCTCCTTGTTGAATGTAAAACACCTCAGCTGTAGAGACCTCCTCTTAGCTTAAGGGCAGACCCATAGTTTATCACTTCTTAAGTAAATCATTCATAATTCATAACCAGGTTGAAAACCACACAAATAATGAGCTCTCAGTATTACTCATCGGAAAGTGAGAACTGGAGTTTTCCACCTAAACCCGTAAAGGCTGACAAGTTCAGACATGGTTTTGTGAGCTCCTTCCTGGACCCCACGTTTTTAATTCAATTTAAAGAAAGCTAGGCAGCCACTTCCCCCCTGTCTTTGAAGTAAAGATGTTAACATCCGTGCTAATAATACAAACTACCCCTTCTTTTATCAAAGGCTTCAGCAATTGCAAAGGCTTTCTTTTCATCACAAAGAAAAACTGCAAAGTAAAGCTGCCTAGTTCTGCTGCTAACAGGGCAGGTTTGGCTCTGTACACTGCACAGATGCCAGCCAGTGCCCAAAGCACTGCTTTATAAATTCATAGAATTGTTTCAGTTACAAAAGACCCTTAAGACCATACAGACGTTAAAGATCATTCCAACCATGAGTCCAGCACTGCCAAGTCCATGGCTAAGCCATGTTTCTAAGTGCCACAGCTACAGGGCTTTCAAAATACCTCCTCCTTGGATGGTCAAACCACCACCTCTCTGGGCAGCCTGTTTCACCGGTTGACAACCCTTTCAGTGAAGAAATTTTTTGTAATATATCCAATCAGAACTGCCCTTCATGCCAGAGGCTGTTTCCTCTTATCACAGAGAACAACAAAGTCCTCACTGAGCCTCCTTTTCTCCAGGCTAAACTACTCCAGCTCCCTCAGCTACTTCTTGTAAGACTTTTGCTCCAGATCCTTCACCAGGTTTGCTGCCTTTCTCTGGACTTGCTCGGGCACCTCAATGCCTTTCTTGTAGTGAGGGGCCCAGAGCTGGACACAGTGTTTGAGGTACAACCTCACCAGTGTACCCACCAGTACTGGGTTCTGGTCACTGGCCAGGTCCTGCTGACCACACTGTTGCTGATCCAAGCCAGGATGCCACTGGGTTTCTTGGGCACCTGGGCACAGGCTGGCTGATGTTCAGCCACTGTCGACTGGCAATGTCAGGTCCTTTTCTGCTGTGCAGCTTCCCAGACACTCTTCCCCCAGCCTGTAGTGGTACAATGAGGTTCCAATGTGAACCAGCTGCAGGAGTCAGCATTTCACCTTGTTGGACCTCATACAATTGGCCTTGGCCCATTGATCCAGCCTATTCTGTACAGATCCCCCTGTAGAGCGTTCCTACCCTCCAGCAGATCAGCACTCCTGCCCAACTTGGTGTCATCTGTGAACTGACCGAGGGTGAACTTAAAACCCTTGTCCAAGTAGTTGATAAAGATATTAAACAAATCTGGCCCCAGTACTGAACCCTGGGGAACACCACTGGTGACCGGCTCCATTCACCACCTTTCTCTGGGCGTGGACATTCAGACAGATTTTTACACAGTGAGGAGTGCCCCTGTCCAAGCCATGAACAGCCAGGAAACTGCTGTAGGAGACAGTATCAAAGGCTTTACTGAAGTCCAGGTAGACAACAACCACAGCCTTTCCCTCATCCCCTAAGAGGGTCATCTGGTCATAAGGAGACCAGGTTTGTCAAACAGCACCTGCCTTTCATAAATCCACACTGGCTGAGCCTGATCCTCTGGTTCTCTTTTATGTGTCAAGATGATCTGCTCCAAAACCTTTATGTTTCCAGTGGAGGGTCTTTACTGCTAACTGAATCTCCAGATGACTGGTCATGCACAATTTGCATACTGTACACTAGTTTCATTAGGAACTGCAACAGATAATTCTCCACTAGTTTTTTCCACCTTATCAGAAAACAGAGCATATACTCTGGACTGACAGTCCCAAATGGGAAAATTCCTCTGTGGAAAGACTTCAAGTTTAATAAAAAGTAATGGTGAATGAGCCACTGAGAGTAGCTCAGTTGGTTAGAGCATGGCACTAATAAAGCCAAGAAAATGGGTTTGATCCCTATAAAGGCCATTCACAGGAGAGATGATCCTTGTGGGTCCCTTCCAATTCAGAATATTCTGTGAATTAAGATGTGTATGCTTCAGGCTTCCATTCCATGACAAAGTGCCAGAGGGAAGCATGTGCTTCTCAGTAAGGGAAGGCTTCCCTGTAAGGGAAGGCAGGCACTTTTCTCCGTGCCACTGGCACAGGGCTGCCTTCCTGTAAAACACCCACTGACACAAAAGGTGCATTTCTGCAGCTCTGGCCCCCATCACGTATGATCTCAGGAACATGTGGATTTCTGTGACTACGACTGGAAACTGCCTGCTTGCTTTCCCTCTTTAGTAGATACAGCGAGGCCAAGTGTATTTCAGTATTGTGATTGATATTTTGAAACTTAGGTCAAACAACAGAGAGCAATGGCCTGACAATATCAGTTCAGTGGCAAATTGCTTGATGTATTTGTCACCATTAAAACAAACTTGTGTTTAAACAGTCTGCTTATCGTATTCACAGAATAAAAATATGACCTTTGAAGTGAAATAGAAGAGCTCTTTCCCCCCCACATCTTCTCCCTCAGAGTTTTTAATTAAAACCATGAACCAACACATGTATCCATCCTTCCTTCTGTAATAGCCTGGGATCCCACTCTCAAATACTATACAGATAAAATGAACATTTATGTGTTAGCGATTTGCAGTGCAGTAAATTCTCCTTTCCAAACCTGCCGTCTTCATTAAAATCTTATTTGCTTTGTAATCTCCTTTGATCGCTAAAGTTATAAGAAGCCCCCTCCTCTTCTTTTGATACTATCAGTGTAGCTTTTGACCAGAGAGCGTGATGAATTAAATGTATGACAGATATGACAGGTGAGGAGTGCTTGGAGAGGGCTTAAACAGCAGGGATAAGACAAAGCCCCCATTTAAGAACAAAACCCCTACCCGATGGCTAGCCCGTTAATGACCAACCACTCTATTTGTCCTGGTGGATGAGGAGCAAGCTGATACTACAGACAAAGCTTTGTTAGCCATGGGGCTGTTCTTCAATCAGGCCACACAACCAACTAATTGAAATGCCCAGTTTTTCCCCCTCAGGATTTGATATACAAGCCAGGGGGTTTGTAGGTATACTCTTCTTTTTCTTTTTTTCCCCTTGTAATGTATTAATTCAGCCACCACAAGTTTACAGCTGGACTAAGTGGAATTACACCATATAAACCTAAAAATCTATCTGCAGGGATCCAGCTAAGCCCTGGAGAGAGACAAGTCCAGCAATACAAATCCAAGGAAATTTGGAAGTCAATCCATTAGGATTACCAAGCCTTTGATTTTGGAAGTCACAGGCTCAAAATATGGAAGTGATGAACTCTATCTTCCTTCATTTTAGCCTCTTTTCAGAGGACTTATTGACCCCATTTTTTCCCTGTTAAAACACATTGATAAATGTGAACAGAATTATATTGGGTTTCCACTATATTTTAAGCCAAAGTTTTGATGAAAATATCTGCTTTCCTGAACTTGTGGGTAACGTACCCTTTAAAATTTCATACATATTTTCTACATATTTAAAACTGCCACAAGCAAAGTCATTACTCCTCTCATCAGGTAAAAGCCCCTGTCCCCCTGTTTAAGGTTCATGTTAACTTCCAGCATGGTGTGCTGTACCAAAACGTGGAGCTTCAAGCACGGGTAGCTGTAAACCACTGGCTGCTTCCCAGAGGTGAAGAAATCTCTGTGCCCCCTGCAGACCAGGATTATATTCTCAATGGGCAGTCTCTCATTTTAGCCCACCAATCTGTGGTTAGCAGAAGGCCAGGAGTTTCCAGGGGTAGGTGCCAATGCAATATTCACTGTTAAACCCAAATGGTAAAGAAAAATTAGATTATAGGGATGTAGTAATGATCTGGGTATAATGGAAAACACTAACTGAAGCAAGAATTTTTACTTTCAGAAGAAATTAATTTTTTATCTCTTTGCTCCTTCCTGTCCTGCCCTCACAGTATGCTGTGGCTGAATCATTCGTGCTGGTATCAGGAAACCTGGGTTTTGTTCCTAGCTCTTCCACAGGCCTAGTATGTGGCTTCTGGCAAACCTCAGACTCTTTCTGTGCCTCAGTTTCCCTGTATAAAAATCCAAATATTCCTACCTATTTCAGAAAAAGCACAGTCCAGTGGTTTAAACCACAGAATCAAGATGTCTGAATTCTCAAACTGAGCATGGTATTAATTTCTGTGGTCTTTGATGCAACTACCCTTACCGACCCAAGGGGTCAGCTTCCCCTGGGAAATGCTGAATGGCCAAAACCCAGGCCTCCTGGTAGAACATATGTGCTACTTTCTGAGTAAATGGTGTTTCTGTCTGGATAAGAGCTCAGCTTCACCTCACAGTGAGACCACTTAGATGGAATGCAAAAGAAAGGACGATCCAAGCTACAGCCAGCAAAACTTTCGGGAGCTGCTCTCACTAGAAGGCCACGGTGACCTTCTCTCCCAGTGCCTGTCTGCAGACCACCCAGCAGAGCTGGCCTGACTGGCTAAGCCATTACAGTCCTAATTCAGCATGTGGAGGCGTAAGGCTAAAGTTCCAAAACTTCACCATGCAGGACAAAGGGCTGAAATGAAAGCTTTCCCCTTCCCCAGGGAGTGCTCTGGAACTTTTGGCCATTTTGCAGCAAACCACTGTGTCTCTCACGCTCTCTTGTCCTCCACTTTTCCTCCATGAAACCCCCCCGCCAAAGTTTTGAGTCCATTCAACTCAGAATAAGTAGCAATTTGAAAACTTTTGGAGGGCAGAAAAAGCACTTCCTGTCTGGCTCTATCTCATGGTTCTGGCTCTATCTCAGGTTCTCTGACTCACTGGACACTTGCAAAGGTTAATTAAATAATGTTTAGATATTCATGATACATAAAGCCCCAGACAAATGGTGTTAACATTATGATGCATAAAAGTGTCATTCGAAGAGAACAACCTTACAGAACTAAAGAGGGGAATATTGTTAACCTCACAGAAATACACTTTTTTTTCCACTATGGACTCTAATAAAGATAGGCAAAGTTGTTACCAGGATTGTCACTAACCCTGTACTGAATAAAACCAGACTGATTTTTAGGAAAAGAGCACAGGGATTCAGATCAGTAAATAAAGGGGAAGGGGAGTGCGCAGGAACAAAAAAACCCATTAATCTGGTGTATTTTGTTTTTTGAATGTGCAGCTCTGAACGGAAGCTGCATTTTTTCAGACAGCTTTCCAATCTCCCTATTAGATATAATATTATAGTCTTATTACACATGCTGCCTACTAGATGTGCTCTGACTTTTATAGATGTCAACCCCATTTCTTAATTCAAGACATTTGTCTCTTGTGATCTCTGCGCCTCTGGGTTAGAGTTCCAGCCAAAGAGGTGAGCCGGCTTTGTATTTGCAATGCAGCCATAAAATCCTCTGGTGCTACATCCCTGAAAACTGCTGCTGCCCTGCAAAAAGGCCTGGATTTTGTCTGTCTGCAGCTCAGCACCCAGAAAGGACATTTTGCAGAAGGGCTCAGTGGACATTCAGGAAAACTGCTTTCAGGACCTTATCTGAAGGACAATACTTAACTTTCACCACCTGGGCCTGGCCCCTGAAAGGAAACAGTCACACTCAATTATTGTCTTTTTCTAGACAATTACTATTTAATAAAACCTCCAGCTGATATTAACTGGTGGAAAAAAGGCTATTTTTAGTCAGGACAGTGATTCCCCCTCACTCCTTTCATCTATGAGTAATGTATTTCCTTTTGCTCTCAGTACCACAAACCAGTCCACACCAGATGCTCAGTATTAGGTAAAATTAAAAATGTGAGCATCATACCCTTTGAAAGATGCTTTGAACTCAAATTAATATACCTAAACCCACTATTTAAATTAAAGATATCCTGTCTCTCTGCTGTGTAGTTTTCCCTTTTATCAGAAGGGGAATTTTAGTCCATTTAAAGGTTTTTTGGTTCAGCTCCACAGACCACGCTTTGACTTAACAACACATTGTAATTTCCTTTTAGCCACAAGAATAAAGGAAATGTATGGAAGCAACACCATAATCTTGTCAAGCACTCTCTTTCGTTTCCCTGAACAAGCCTGTTTGAGAAAATATGAAGCCTAAGATTTTTAAGATGTTATCTGGAAGATGTTTAGATCATGGAACACTTCTATTGAAAACAGACGTATGCATTTTTATGCATCTACTGATGTACCCACACACATAAAATATATGCCTACTAAATTCTTTTATGGACAAGAACAGAACAGTCTGAAATCTGAAGAAGTTTTTCAGACTTCAATCCTCTTGCCTCAGCATTTTACCGTTTCCAGACTTTTGCCCCGAATCTGCATGGATACTTGAGAAAGCCCCAGGAGGGAAGTAACAACCAGGGAGCGCCTGCGCCCAGACTCACCTGTGAGCAGGGCTCTGTAACTGCTGTCAGAAGTAAAAACCTGGGAGCAATGTAAAATATGTTGATTTCTCACGTATGTCTATGCATATAAGTAAAATGAGCTCCTGCACGACTTGTGCCATTTATTTGCATTTTTGATCTTTTTCAGGCTGTAATTATTTAAATGCAATTGCTCTGCTTCTGGAGCTACAGAAGAACTCGAGGCAGTTTGCTGAACATACTTGGACTTTACATTTCATAAGCAAATACCACCCACCTTCACATTCAGTCCATCCCCTCCCCATGTCTCCCTTGATGTCATCACTGACAACGTTCAAACTACAGGCAGAGGTGTAAGAGCTGCCTCTTCCCTTTGGCACTGAAGCATGGAGCTGTGGGTGCCCTGCTTCAGGTTCTGTGATACCAGGGGCCATATTCTGTTACACACAGCAAGCCTGGGAGGCACTCACATGTGCTCTGGGGCATCCAAGTGTGCATGGGATGCTGCTCCCTCTGCAGACCCCGAGGTCTCTCTTGGTCCTTGACATCTTTGCCAAGGCACTGGTGAAGGCACTGGAGGGCAGCTTGGCCCTGGCCACAGCACAAGGAGGGGGACCTGCCAGGAGAAAACCCAACCACCAGGTTGTGGAAACTGGTGCTTCTGAACCTGCTTCAGGACAAGTGGAGAGGTAATAGTTGGCAGTGCTAATGATGCCATGAAAACTACTTCAGGATAAGGCAAAAGAGCAAGTTAAGCATCTGCAAGTTCTCTCAGTGCTGGTTAGACAGTGATAGTAAGAAAGTTCATCCCCAAGAGCTTTCTCCTCACTGAGAGTGTTGAGTTAACCAGAGGTGACCTCTCACTGACCCACAGGCAGCATCTGCAAGTGGTGTGCAGCGGTGGCGGCCAGGAAGCACTTCTCCCAAACAGCGCCCTTTCAAAACAGCACTCCGAAAAGCAACAGCTGAGGTGACCCAGGAGTCAGCCACTCAGCCCTGTCCAGTGTGGAGGACTCCCTTCAATCTCCCTTCACCCTCCTGGGATTTCATCCATCTTCATTTGCTTTTTCTTGCTGCCATTTCCTCTGACTTTTCAAACTTGGGACACTGGTAGCTATTATTCATTCTCTTGTTTCTTACCAGCCATGCAGCTAAGAGCTGCAACTTTCCATTAATAAACACCACATCAGTTGTTATTTAGGTATTCTTTTAATCGCTGCATTATTTTTTCTCAGGTATTTCTTAAGCAAAAGCAGGGTTTACTGCACTATAACGGTTTAGAAATCTAAGAGAGAAATATCACAATGCATTTACTAAGTGCCACTCTGGGTAACCACAAAATAACTTGCTAATGAAAACTCTGAATAGGAATGAAAATATAACTGAGGTATAAAGAAAATAACTGTCCAAACCATTTGAATTTAAGTGAGTATGAACAAACCTCTTCATTGTGTACCCTTTTTGTCTATAAAAAGGGTGAAGACATGAAGCAGCAGGACTTAACACTTCCACGACAAACAATGGTGCAAACACCAAGAGATTTTCCAATTTCCTGCTATAACAAACCGTTTAGCTCTGGGTAATTCCAATAATTTTAGTCATCAACTTGCAAAACTGCATAACTCGTATTCAGTTGACATGAATTTGAGTAATCTTGCTGCCATGTCTGGTTAGGAGAAGACAGATAATAATACATTTCAGTTTCACAGTAAGAAGGGGGAAAGTTATCTCTTCTCTTCCTCTCCACTTCTCCATGATTTGGGAGGAACAAGGGAGAAATGGACCTGTTGTGAGGGGAGAAAATTAGTGTGGGAGATGAAGAGGCAAGGAGGAGTCCTGGTAACAGATTTGGGCATAGGATCATGTTCACCATTCTAAGAACAGCCCCCAAAACTCTAATACCTCAACCTTCCTCTCCGTATATTAGAATACAGCTTGCATTAGGGGATAACAATGGTGAGGAAGGCATAAAAATGTGCAGCTGGTGACAAGAACCTCTCAGCTCAATGGAAAGGACAAGAGTCTGGGATTTTGTGTAAGAGGAAGAGATCTAATGACTTCCCCAAGGTTTAACTGAAAGCAGAAAGCAGAGATAGGAACTGAACCCATGAGTCCTGAATCACAGCCCTTTGTCTCAATCACAAGACCCTCCTCCCCCTTGGATATTTTGCACTATTTAGGGTAATCAAGAAAAACACTGCCTTGCCCTCCTAAACCAGGAAGAAGGGCAGTGGGGTCCAAAGGAACGACAAACCGTGCCATTGCTCCAGAAACAGACTGTTGTTTCCTATGCTGGTCATCTGTGTTGAATCAAGATCATTTTCAATTGCATTAGGTTAGAAAATGCAGAGTCTTTCTTAGAAAAGCTGCAAGAGAGCATGTCTAACAATGCAGCATGCTCTGTTTGCAAAGCCTGCAGAGCCAGCTCCAAGCTCCACTGGCTGTGCAAAACTGTAGTGTCCTGAGGGGTATTGTGGCATCAAGAGAGCAACAGAGATACATTAGCAGCTAAGATAATAAGCTTTACAGCTCAGAAAGGCACACAAATTCAGGTTCAGGAACATACACAGTTTCTAAGGCTACCTCAATCACTGCTCATACTCCTGAAGGCTGCTGAACCTTGTTTCATTATGCAAGCATGATCTTTCTTGCTTTCTGGTTTTGTCAAGGTTGAGAAGGGATGTGGTTGTGCTCAGTGTGTCATGAAGTAAACAGCAAGGAGCTATTTCTTGAGATTTTTCCACTAAGGATTTTCCTGAAGAACAAAACTTTCCCAAGCAAACTCAGACAAGAAGCTCTTTAGTCTAAGAGCAGCTTTTCCATCACAGCAGTGAGGCAAAAAAAATGCCAGCCTTGGTAATATGGGCCTCATACCTTAGTAGAACAAATTTTTTTATGAAGTTGCCTTTTCTATCAGAAGACTCTGCTGAGTGACTGAGAAGACCTAGACCCATCTTTCCTAACAAGTCTTCTAAGGTATTTCTAAGAAATATCACAGTGGTCTAGACATTCAAATACTTCCAGAAGGGTGAATTAATAAAGCATTCTGCAGATTTTTTTTTCGGGGCAGACCATACATAATAAGTTTTCCATCTTTGGAAAAAATTCTAGCTGACTGAGCAGTATACATGCATGTGCATGCCCATGAAGTCACACTATTTTCAGTATCGAGTCCATCTTCAAGCAATTTCTCACTCTTATAATGCATTTATCTTATGTAAAACAGATGCATGTCTTTGGGGTAGGCTTTTGTCTTTTAGTCTTAGATTGTGAATACCCCTTTTAATTAAAACGGGAAATACAAATTTCCTCATTTAGTTCCAAGCCTGAAGCCCACTAGCATAAGCAGCCATCTGCAGATTCAGCTGGAACCCTTTCAGCATCCCACAGTAAGTCTGCTGGTTAAATTAAGGATCTTTGGACATGTATAGACCAGAGCTGCTCCACTGAGCTGTGCCCTTGTACACCAGCTGCAGCAAAGCTGAACTAGCGCTGCTGTATCCGTCCTGAGTCCTGAAACTCCATCCCCACTTGGACTTAAACAGTGACATTATTACTATTTAAAAGCTGCAGAGCTGATGATAATGTCATCCTTGTTGGCAACACCTTTTAAAATCTCAGCTCTATGCTGTGCTTATTGGGATGAAGAACAATAAATGAGGAAAGCAGCAAACATAGCAAATGGAGATTATCAAACTGCACAAGAGGCAGAGGGAGGACACCTAATTATCCTTAATGCAAAATAATTCAGTCCTTTCTCATTAAAATACATATTTTTTAAAAAGTCTTCCCTTTTCTTCACGTACCCAAATGAAGGCAGAAGCAGTCATTTCCTTTCCTAACGATGGAAGTGATACCAACTATTATGTCAGTATAAAGTGAAATTCCTCCCATCCATTTCTGTTGAGTTAATGCCATCTGACTCAAATGTGATTACTAAAAGTGGGCTGTTCGGTTCCAGCAAACTAAAGGCTTGCAAGTTTATAGGTACAATTGCTTCAGACCCCTCCTACGGGTGATCAGATAGGGTGTCTATTGAATGGACTCAAAGAAACACATTTTCACACCTGTCAGGCCTAGATTAATATCCCTGCTAATTGCACTTTAAGAACGGCCAATTAGTTCTAGTTATAGAAGCTTTCATGGGTAAGGGGGAGAAGCAGCCTGTTATCACCATCAGGACTCATTGTTCCCCTGAATAGATTTGTGCCCCAAACTGCGCGTGCCTCAGCGGTTTGACGGGAAGCCCTGCTGCACGCCACTGCAATGACGCCTTTATCCCAGCCCCGCTGTAATGATCATAGAGACGGCAGAGGTGACCATAAACATAAAAGGAAAATAAACTATGCTGAGATTACAAAGCCAGAAACCATTTTCAAGCCAGAAGCGGTTTGCTGAAATTTCTTAGTAATTGAAACTTATTTTTTGTCTAAGAAAAAATCATGGTTTTGCTCTAAAGTGACAGTACTTTGTAATAGAACACTTGCCCCAGCAAGGAAAAAAAAAAGTCCAGTAATGTGACTGAATTTGCAAAAGGCTGATAAGTGAAGTTGTGGCCTTGAAGTGGCAGCCTGGAGAGTGACACTGCAGCGCCAACACCACCGGTGGGACACTTGAAAACAAATCAGGGACCAAGGGTTAGTCCAGCCATTGGAACGTGACAGTAAGGCTAGTTAATAAACACCAGCTAACCCCTTCAATTACAGCAATAAATTGTTGAATTGGTTAAATGTCCACAGGTTCTGCCCCAAACACCTCTGTGAACTGTTTAATTAGCAAACTCTTGCATCACTGGACAATCAGATCCTGGCGAGCACAGGGGATGCTGGGCTCCAGGGGACTGAAGGGCACTGGTGCCCCATGCAGCTCGCAGCTCGTGGCTTTGAACCACCCAACCTGCTATGTTTTAACAGCTCTGGAGATTATTCATTCGGTGACACCTTTTTCAGAAACAAAATTAGTACCGTGAGGGCAAAATACAGCTTGGTTGCCATTCTTTCCACATCAGTTTTCTGCACTTCGATAAGAAACCCCACAAATTACAGCATCTCACCTGCCGCAAGATTAGATAGCCGCGCACGCGAAACGGGTTATGCAGCACAAGAGATACCGAGTGCCTGGAAACTGCATGTGGTACAAAACAGACCTGCAGGTTAAAAGTCAGCAAGCCTATTTCTTGAAAATATTTAACATACTGAATTTGGAATTATCTCACTAAGAGTTAAGAACGTTTGAAACATTGCAAAATGATTTATCATTAAGATTACTGCTGGCTGTGAAGAGTATTTAGATAATATTCATGAGGCATAGGCCACAAAAGCATTAAAAAGTCCTGAAACAAACCCAAGTTTTTGGTAAAGGCTATTTTACAAAAAAGGAATCATTATTTCTCCTGAATAAAGCAACAAGTTAAAGTTGATCACTGAGGATCAATTCATAGTTAAAGACTCATATAAGTTACCTTCACTGGACTTTTAATCACTGTGATAAACCAGTGACAGTACATATTCTGTTACCAACTAAAAACCACACACTGATGGAATGGAAAAGAATGCGTGGCTTTTAAAAATGTTTGTATTAATAAGATCCATTTAACAGGAATTTCATCTCTGAAAAAGAGCTAGACAAAGGAGATAAGTACTATTTGTTATGTTTAGACAGTGAGGAGAAATTGCATTTTCCTGATGAAATTTTCCTAATTAACTAAACCCAAGGTAAATTTGTCACAGTTGGGAGTAAAAATACCTACAGTGCTTGCCTGTGGAAATCTGCAAGTGATTGCTCCTCATCTCTCTACCAAAAGTATTTATTTGGAAAATGGCTCTAGGCAGAAATGTTCATTTAGGACAAATTTTTTAATAACGTTGAAGAAATCTACTATTTTACACTTCTGCCTGAGAGGTTGAACCTGGATCCTCAAAGGATATCCAAAGAACACACCGGGCAATTCTGTTTATTGGGGAAGGATGTGGCTGAACTATGCCCTATCCTCCACTTCGCAAAAATGCAAAAGTCATTGAAGTAAACTCAGGATGCTCCTGGCTGAACTTGGTGCCTCCTGGGATTCCTCTCCTGAGAACTGTGTTCTCCCACTGAGCCACCCGGAGAGCCTCAGCAGTAACTCCAGCTCTTTTAGATTCTCCTCCAGGCACGTACATCCACTCTGGGAAAGCTGAAGTTTCAGCGTTGTTACTGCCTCAGGTTTAGGGACATAAATGGTCTGATAAATAAATGATTTAACATGCACACCTTGAACAGCTAAGCAAAGCAAACTCTTTAAATTCGGGTTCTGTTGACTTTTACCCACTGGGTCAGTCTTGTACAGAGCAATCTGAATGCTTATTGTTAAAGAAAATAGTTCTGTTAAATTGGTGTGTATTATTAAAAAGTGTTCTGTTAAAAGTTGTGTACTGGCTGTTGCAGAATCCAAGGGTTTAATGTCTGTGCCTCTGGAGTGGACAATGTAAAACTACTCTGGTGGTTTTCTGTTTTCTTTTTCCTCTATTTTTTTTTCTTTTTTCCCCTTTCCCCTTTTTTTCTTCTTTTTTTTCTTTTCCCTTTTAGTTTTGTAATACTAAGCGAATTAACATCTCTGAAGTCTCGGGGTCTCAGGACAGGCTTTCAGGCGACACCGATTAGCACACCCTCGCTGAATTAAACAGACTGAAACAATTCAAGCCATTGACAATCCACGGGGGCCGGGTGGGGAGAAACTGCAAATTAGGAAAAGAATAGAGGACACAATACCAGCACTGATGTCCTGGCACACAGGCTTTTATTCTGGAGATAGTTTACAAGCAGTTCGTAACCTTTGGACTCCAGACAGTCTGTAGAACCAACAAGGGAAGGTTCAAGATTTGGTCTGAGCTTTCCAGCCAGCCCCAGCAGTGTCAATATTTGGAGGATGCACAGGAACTCATAAAATCTCCGTAAAATGGATGTTAGTGAAACGAAACAAAAAACCCCGTCAAACTTGTATTCATAAAGTCTTTTTAGACTTTGTCACTGCAAGCCAAGAAGGTACCAGGGAGATAAAAAAATTATAATTCGCTGTGCTTAAAAGAGGAGTTTCCCAGCAAAAAAGCTGATGAATTTTTGTTTAACAAACCTGGAGTTCAAAAGCTGCCTCTTGTTCCAGGTTCCTAATTTCTGATTTGCTTCAAAAATTTTGAATTATAAGTTTAAACGTTTTGCCATTAACAGAATAACTCCCAGAAATGGGGCAGGTGTGATTTTTCTGCCTAAGAAAACAATGGCTGGAGAATTCACAAATCAAAATCCCTTACTTTCCATGCCTGTCAGTATTTCATTGATCTGTTTAAAATATTTTAATCTTTCATTCTGTATTAGAAATCAATTCAGTTATCGTATCAAACCATACTTTGTCAAGAGAAAATAATTTAAAAAAAAATTAAGTTTTTGTTCTTTGATAGTAATTTTAGAATACTAAATTTAAAAAAAAATACAGGTATGTACTTTATTTTGAATGCAAGATGCTTAAAATAGCCATTCTGTATGCCAGACACTTTCATGTCATGCTGACCAGGAAGGGACATTTACTATTAACTTAGTTGACAGAGCTTTTATGCAACCAAAGTCAAATGAATTACACTGTTAATCAATAACACAAAACGAGAAGAAAATGAGTTGTTTTTTAAGTCTCTCATAATTTTGTTTCTTGTCAAATGTTTAATGCTCTAAGTCACAGGAAGCTCAACTGAATTAAGTGTAGGTACACCAGTGCAAGGGTAACCTAAATGAAGAGGGAACTGAGTGCCCAACAATGCTGTAACAAAGAATTTTTATCTGGTGAAAAATAACACTTTAAATGCATCAAATTGTAAACTGAACAGAGGCTTCTATTGTAGCAATAGATGCTATACAGTTAAAAATCCATCACTTTATACAAAGCTAGCTTGTTTTTAGATGTGGATCACTTCATTCATCAAGGGAGGAAAAGTTAAAGTAAAAAATAACCACAAAGAGACAATTTGTGATGTAATAACTGTATCTCCTACTAGTCAGGATCAAAAAAATGAAATACCAATTTACTCTGCCCATAACTGAAAAAGTGAAACCCACTGGTTTTGCTCTAGATATGCTTTTAAAGCCTTCAGTGCTGAGTTCTGGATTTCTACCGGTAGGAACACATGATTTGCTTATTCTCAAAAAATCCCAAAACCCCTACTTCTCATATTTCAAATGCATAGAGGGGAATTTGTATTTGCCATTAAAAAAACAAAAACAAAACCCCAAACAAGCCCACACTACTACAACTCATCTAGAACCAGCATTTTTTAAACAGCTCAGATTTAATATAGTAACCCAACCCATTTTATAAGCAAAGATGATTAATAGAGATGATCATACAATGCTATCATTGCAAGAACTGTGCTTGGGTGAGAGATCTCTCACATACACAAAATGTAGATTTATGCCCTTATGAAATTACAGAAAGCAAGATGGTTATCCCATAAGCCTAACAACAAGCAGTTTCCACAACGTTTTCAAAGCCCCCAGCATACAAGATCCACAGTTTTGACTCACCTTATCTAATAATTTTCTGCTTTGTACAGAGAGCTCAAAGTTTCAGCACTATCTTGCCCCTTCATTCTCCATACAGAGTATCTCCACACTGTAACCTCCTGTGTAAAGCATGATCTTGCCTATTTCTCTCCCCTTTCTCAAAGCCTTAGCACAGAGTTAGGCCAGCTATCCTGAGAAGCTTTACACTGCATCAAGCACCTATTTGGACCACAGTCAGTTAAAAAATCAGAATAACAGCTGAGTTGAGGTCAGCCACCCTACACACTTCAGAATGTACTCAGAAGCCCTACTACCCTCATCCCTCCTGTTTCGATTTGAAAACAGCAGCTCTAGTAACATGATGCCTTCCTTCTCTGTTTGAGCAGGCAGTGAAAGCCCTTCTCCCTTCTTCTACTCCTAAGAGTAAAGCTTTAGTCTCCAACCTGAAGTCGGCTGTCTGCAGGAATAAGACAACTCATCCCACACTGATGTGTGTTCGTTTAAGGAACACAGGTTCAGCAGAGCCAGTTAACCATTAGCTAGCACCCATACAGATCATATTACACTCACTGCGCCTAGTCGCTGAGCTATCCCTACATAAAGTTTAGTTGAAGAGAAGCACTTGGGTCATTCAGTCGTCTCTGAACATCGCTACAGGGTAACACCAACACAGACCATCATGATGAACACTGAGCCAGCTCCAGGCACACATTTCATATTAGCAGAAAAGATGGTTGTCAAATACCTCACTTCAACCATTCAAGGGTTTATTGCCAATACCAAAAACTTCTCAGAAGGAATTCATAGGCACTAAAAACTCTAGAGGTTTTCAGATTTAACAGACATTGCTAAGACCGGTCCACTCAAACATTCCCCTACATACATCCATAACCTGGTCAATCCCACAGGCTGAAAACAGCAGCTGTCTTTGTAAAAAATAGTGGAATGTTACAACACTTCTTAAAATATTTTTTCCTAGAGTCTCACAAGTTAATTATGCTAGTCAGTAAACTACTTAGTGCTGCCATTATTTTGTAACCTAAATCTTGACAAAAAATTCCACCTGCAACAATACTCTTATCATGTCACACAAATAATTTTGTCAAGCCTGAAACACCAGATTTATTATTATGGACTTTTATTATAAAACCTTCTAGAATGCACAAGCAAGAGCACTGTGCCAGGCATCAAGATACTGTGCAGAAAGAAACCTCCCCAGCTCAAAGAGTTGGAAAGAAGGGAAGCGGCATTACCTTCACTTCACAGGACAAACAGAGTGTGTGTTGAGGCTTATAAAGATTAAACCCCTTCTCCTGCAACTTCAGACTTAGCAAGGCAGCTGTTAACATAGAACTTTTTATGCATATGAGGGTTCACCAGCACCAGGACTGAAACACAAAGGAATTTGAGTCTCCAGTAATTTAGCCTGAAACAGACACGGGAACAGAATGCACATCTCTTCTGTGTCCTACCCACGATTTTAGCAATCCCAGAAATTTTAACAACCCCCTTTTTACACCTATGCACCCCTCTCCTTGTGACAGTTGGTGCTACCCTGTTCCTGGTTTATATTAATTCAAGATCCAAATCTAGCGCATAGCTTTCCAATCTTCGTAGCACAAATAAGATTAATTTTTAATTTTAAGGCCCTGATTCAGCAAAACATTCAACTATGTGCTTAATTCTATCCTTATTCAGTAAAGTACTTAAGTATTTGCTTAATTCTCATTTACTCTGCTGAGACTTGAACATGTGCTTAAAGATAAGCCTCTTCTTAAGTACTTTGCTGAACTAGGGCCTAAACTGTGACCTAGGAGCCAGGAAGAAAAGAAAAAAATAGATCAATAATGTCCACTGTTATTTCCTCAAAATATTAGGTTAGCTGAGTGCAAAAGATGAAGAAAAAAATAAAAATCACTTTGATTCAAGTACTACCTACAGCTAATACAGCTGCTGCATTGGAAGAGACCAATTTTATAAAATCTTATTAAAAATATATCTTCAAAAATTCCTTCTTGTTGCCCATTTATAGCTACAAATATGCCTTATGGCAGCATGTTGAACCTGCCACTCAGTCTCAGTTCACTGACTGAGACCTTGAAGTTTTTCAAGTTAGTTTCCTGATATTTAGGAAAAAAAAAATTTAGAGCAGAATCCAATTTAGTAAGTACAGTTTTAGTTTTGCATTACCTTAAGAGAAAATTAATGGAGAAGTTGGGAAGATGCCAGGGAAGGACTCCATAGTAAAAACAATGAGGAGAAAAAAACAGACTCTAGTACTCCACTAGAAGAATGGTCTGAGTTTAGTCTCCATCAACAGAGACCATGTTTATTACACGTACACTGTGTAGTACATTTTCTTGCTAAAAGGTCTTGTCATGGATGGAACTTTGGGCTAGTGTGGAGATAATACAAGATCAGGATCAAAGAAGTCCTTGTCAGATAGGGAAAATGTGTCTAAATATCTAAGCTGAGGCTTAGACAGGCAAAAGATTATTACAATTTTATTAAAAAAAAAAAAAAGTCCTATTGGATAGCGTGGCTAGTGGCTTATTTCTACCTATTTGTCTGCCCTATCCTTATCACCATGAATCATTCCATAAAGCATCTTCCTCCAGCTGTAAGATCCTAAACTGACCAAACATACCCTTTTATTGCAGGCTCGCTGTTCAAATTAAAGCTACCTCGCCTGTTTCAAGGATATTGGTATTAATTCATCTGACACGGCCAGAAAGCACTGGGAAGGTCTAAGTCAGGAAAAGCATCTGCAGATGAAACTTACGTCCTATTTCTTCCAACAATCTATCATTTCCTGGCAAAAAGTCTGGTGAGGCCCAAGTACTTAAATGGGATACATGCTTCTAAACTGTAGAAAGGTGCTTTCACTAGGTGTATGCCCACACAAATGGAGCTCAATGCTCCAGATGAGTTCCACCCTTGGAGAAACTACCCACTGGCATTTTGCCAGGAGAAGAGTCCCACTCACAAATAAAGACCAAACATGTGTCACTGACAGGTCTTCTGTTGGCAAGTCTTTCATGTCAGCTGCTGCTCTTCCTTTGGGAACTGCATTTCCTCTGTAGCTGGAGTCCCTGTTTTCATCTACCTTTTGATTCCAGCTAACAGGAATGCTATTTAATCTTTGCAATTCCCAACTTACACATATGCTTAACTTCACGTACTGTGAATGGTTCCACTGAAGGCTGAATTATGGGACATAAAGCTAAAACATATGCCTAAGCGCCTGCAGGTTTGGGGCCTGAAAAATGGAGTATTTACTAGCTATTACCCTTTTGATGGATCCATCCCACTGTAACGATGGATAAAAGTGTTTATTAAAATCTTTGAAGATGAGAGGTACTCCCTAAGTACATGTGTGGGGTAGGGGAAGTGGAAAGACCTAGAGACACGGATTGGCACTGGCTGCCCTGATGTTTGCCATAGAAACCACACATTATTATTAGCAGCTGCAGAATTAAGAAGCTTACGTGGTTGAGGTAGTTCCTCATATTTTGGACAAGAACAGGCAGATAGCAGAGAGTGCAGTGTCTCAGCTCCCACCTCAGTTCGGTGGGAGGTGACAGCAGAAGGAAGATGCCCCGTGTGGACACAACACTCCTTGGAAGGCTTCTGTTGCAGCAACACCCATGCTCAGCACCAAAATGCAGTCACCCCTGTCACCATGGCCTCTCTCTCCTATCCATGGCCAACAGCTGAGACAGAGGATGGTGAAGGGATGGGAAATGTCTAATCTGTATTCCCCTTGTCAGGAGGGTAGGAAAGGTCACCTGGTGCTCCCCTGCACCACTCGCAGGACCAGGTACTTGCTGTTCCCTGCTGAGCTGCCGGGGCTGTGGAGGTATAAAATATTTTCTAACAAAAAGAAACTGGATCTCTTGCCTGGGGGAACCATAACGTTTATTCTGATGACAATGAAAGATGGCTTTGATCCCCACAGCAGCCACACATCTCTGATTGCAAGAGGCAAGCCCACCTCAACACACTTACAATGCATGTCCCAGCCTCCTTCCTCCCACCAGGCTGGATGTCAGGCTAATCAGTTTGATCTGACAGATTTTAATTAAATTAATTAAGATCTTTCTGAATGGACTTGATTAGTGTTCCACAGAGGAATCCCCCATGAAAAGGAACACTGTCAGGAAAAGCACTAATGTTTTCTCTTCTCGTAATGAGAAGTTTCTTGGGTTGTTATTGGATTTTCTACACCATTAATAAAAGCACTTTATAAACACTTAGCGTATGATGAGTTTTGACACCCTGTTATATTAAGTTAACAATAGTCTTCTACACACAAAGAGAAGATTCTCATGTCCTCCTTCAACCAATTTTGTTTCTGCCAAACCCAGCATTTAAAATACGATGACTTAATCTGATTTAAACAGAAATATGCAAAATTGAGACACAAAACAATCCCGATCACTTCCAATCAACCTTCACAGAGCAGCTTCTTGTACAAATATTGGAAACTCAGCATGAGTAGAAGTGAGATACTACAAATAAAACTGTGAGAGGCCACCTTGTTCCCTGCATTGTCTCGTGCAAGAGCCAAGACCATTTTTGTTCCACTAGAATTGACTAAGATTGTATTGGCATCATTTTCAAAGGGTTATGTGTGGACAACCCCCCCTTTTATCTGTCGAGAGGCAATAGTATGACCAAGGTAGAAGGCATCACCTTGTTTTCCACACCACATCTGTGATCTGCTTGCCTGGGATCTGCCAAAGCATTGGGGCTGGGAAATCCCCTGGTGCTGGTAAATGACAAGTGGCCACAGTCACAAGGTCCACAAGAGACATCCCACCAGCCAAGACAGGCACAGCCAAGTAGCAGGTCCTGCAGCTGGTATCACAGGCAGTCAAAAGGATGTGTGCTGCAGAAGCCTATTAAAAAGTGACATGGAATCCCAAGTTCACAAATAGAAAAGCTCATTGTACTCTACTTATAGCAAGGGCATCCTTGACTACATGATAGCCATTAAAATGCAGTTAATTCTTACCACTAGTTTGGATTGAATGTACTTTCAAAAATAAACTCACCTCTAAATATTTTTTGATTTTCCCTCGTATAGCAGGCAGAAAGTGGACTTCTCAACTCACTTCTTTTTTAATCTCCAATTTCTCTCTACTTTGTAGGTTTAGCTTAACAGCAAATGAAGCTTCCCAAGAATTGCAAAGGATTTTGAATTCAACCTGAGAGGAAGTAGCAGTGATCTTGTTGTGACTGAAAGGAGCTCAGATACTGAAAGAAACACTACTTCATCCACCAACACTTCCTTTTCCCCTGAAGCTAGAGTGGTCATTCCAAATACTTTATCTGGAAGGGTCAAATGATGGTGAGCCCTATGAATTTTTTTTCTGACAAACGCTGAACAGGGGAAGGGAACTCTGAGGTGGGAAGATAATGTGTTTGGAATGGAAGTCGAAATAGAGGAGAGATAAAAACAACACTATGAAAAGGATGGGAAAAGGAGGCAAAAAAATTAGGCATAAGCTAGAGAGAGAAGATTAAGACACAAGGTAGGTATTCTCAGATACACTGAATGAGGTAGGAGACAAGACTGATGCCCTCCAAAGAAAGAAAATTTTCTGAAAAAGAGAAAACAGTGATGACAGGAAATTATCTTACAAAATAAGAAAGATGGAAGAAGAAAAAGCAAAGGCCATTGTGATTTTTACTCCATGACTCCTCTTTGTTTTTATTTTTTTTTCAACATGTCTGTTATGCTATACATGTCACAAAAATATTTTGTGTTCTGATAAGTCAGCCCCCATTTACTACAGTGTTTCAACAAACAAATGCTATTACAGCTTATCTGCTGGTTAGTCTGACTCCAAATGCATTTTCTGGTGTTATTTTAATTAGTCTCGTGGCTTTCTGAAGTTCAAATTCATTTATTCTGAGCGTGAGCCAATAACTAAGTCTTCTCACTGTACTGAGATTAGATTCACATGTCAGAGTAGAAATTCCATTCTAAAACACATACCTGGTTGCAGCATCTGTTGCCATTTTATTCTCATGACCACACTCAGATAAGAAATAGCAATTGGCTAATGTGTAATTCTGTCAAGCGATTTCAAGAGAAACATCTATTTTGAGGCATTTTAGGCTGTTTTATAAATGCTTCAAGGAAAAAAGGCAGATAAACAAAGAGGCGTAGATTTGCCTTTGCCAGAAACAAACAAAAAAGGTTTTCTTTAATAAATTATACAAAGAAAGATAGGATGCAATAAAAAAGACATAGCCAGGAAGAAAAAAGAATTCAGTGTGACTGACCTTCAAGTTCCCTCTGCTCTTTCATTAACTGTCCACTGAGGTGATCCCTGGCCAAATACGGGCAATTCAGAGCCTGTCATAGAATTACAAGATGAATTAGGGACTGCTGCCACAAATTTACAGCTACCAAGGCCTCTGCTGATTGCTTTTTCCCAGACTTGAAAGTAATTTCACTGGAAACCCTCTTACCGTGGCCCCAAGATCAGCATCACGACAAATGAGGAAAGGGAGTAACACTTTTCCCTTCCAATTATCTGGTGATTTTTTTTTCTCCCCTGTGATTTGTACGCAAATAGACATAACTTAAGCTAGTGTGACATGAAAATGCCAGATCTAACATGGACTGTTGGCTTCCTAGAAAACTTCCCAGGAAAACCTGAGTTTTCAATTCCCTTGCGGAAAGGTGACTCCTGTATTTTTTCTTTAATTTCTGACTGGCAGAGCTTATTAAATAACTGCAATTATCAGCCTGAACTCACTGACTCACTGCACAATCAATTGAAAAGCTCATGCAGTTGAAACTGTACACAGACAGCTCACTACAGGTGAGTAACTTCACATGCATGAGTAGTGTCACTGCACTCGGTGGCATAACTCATGTGCATAAGTATTTGCAAACCCGGGGCCTCAGATTGTAAACTCACTGAAGCAGAAACCAGATCTTATCTGCCTGTAAAGCACCTGGCACTGCACCTATCTTTGCCACTACATAAATTAATTATCATTAGCATCTGAATTTTGTCAGCTCCAGCATTCTCCTCCAACCTCAAACACTGAATTTCTTGCCAGAGAAGTGTTGGTGCATGGTAGATGATAATAATGTGTACATGAATATTTAACTATTCTGGCATTTAATGTAGAGCTATTTCAAAAATTTCAATACAAGATGAACATGTGTAAGGCATCTAAAAATCTTCTAAGGTCCAAGGTCTGTGTGGGGTAGGGGAAAACTTTAAAGGTAAAAAATATACTGAATTGAAATCTTGAAATGCTTTGACCTTTAAACGGAACCTTCCTCCCCTCCTGAGGTTTAAGATAAGTTCAGCAAACAAAATTTCACCCTAGGCTTTACACATAATCTCCTAAATTGCTGAAGAAATAAATAAACACTTTTTCCTTTAAAAAAATTCAACATAATTTCAAAAGAAAGACAGACACCAATTTTTGTAACTGCTGGTGATAGTTTGTACATACAAGCTTACCTACAAAAGTAAAGTCTTCAGATTTTAACAGGAAATACATACTTAGAAAGACAGAAACTGTTGTGAAATAGCACCTTGAAGATAAGGAGCCCTGGACAAGATGACTTTTGGTCATCTGAAGAAAGGAATAGTCATCTTCCTTAATCATTTCAGACTGATTGCTTCAGTTTGGTAATCTCACATTTCAATAGGTTTTTACTGCTGAACCTACAGAAACAGGGAGGGGGACAGGAGGGGATGGGAGAGGACAGGACTGGAAGTGCCGGTCAGTTCACTCAGCCCTTCCACTCGCAAAAAACGGAAAACACACCAAAAACACCCTACACAAAGCAATCCCAACCATGAACTAATAAGTCAAAATGGAAAAAATAACCTCTTCACAGTCAATCTAGTGCTGTGCAGTTCTTTTTCTCTCTGGGAAAAAAAAAATTGAAGGGAGCATTTTTTGTGTTTGATGGTTTCCTGGTAAGTAAATCTTATCCAGGACAGCAGCTGGCTTTGATGCATGTATGGGTATTCAGTGCCACTCTTTCTCCTCTGCTTTCTCTTTTGACTTTCTAGTCTTTGATAGTGGGCTATTTAGATAGCTCCTTCAACAGGCACAAAATACTCCAGTGAACAGTGAAAGCTACTGCATGTTCATCAAACCAAAACTAAACTGAAATTGAGAAAAACAAACAAAACCAATCAAAAATATGAAAGGATTAAACACCTCACTTGTTTGTTTAGGTAGGACAGAAATCCTATCTTATGAATTCCATGCCAGCAAAGACATTATAACTGTAATTACAAAGACTCTGATTAACTTACATGTTACATGCAAAAAAAAATTTGTCTCATTAAAATCAAAAAAGAAACTGCGTTATATTTTACTGTAGTCTGAGACCTGCTTAGATATGTATAGACACAAGAACTCTTTACCTGCTATCTTATGACATCACTACTTAAAAGCTGGTTTTCTTTTATTGTCTCAAAACCCACAAAAGCTCCACGAGTCAGTTTCTGGTAACACAAGTTTCCATGAATCCTTAAGTGCGTCCATAAAAAAAACCCTTGAAGAAATTTTATCATTTTTGCAGGAGTGTGATGCCAAAGTACTACCACGTAGAGTAGTACTTTAAGTCAAAGAAATAAGTGTATTTTTCATGTTGATGACAAAAAGGAAAGGAATACCAAATTAATTCTGTCACAAAAAGAATTACAAAAATAACATTGATTAAACTACAAACAATGACAATAAAATCTAATCTATTCTGAATCTTTACCTCCTTCCCTGTTTGTGCTGTGTAATAGAAAACTGAATACACTAAAGATACCTCATCCCAGAGGGAAGAGTCTCTCTTCACACAACATACACCACTTTGCATCTAATAACTATGTACATTTGAAAAAAAGAGAAAAGGATTTAACTCCGAAGTGTGACAAAAAGTACAGCTGATACCAAAAGCACTTCCTTAAATTGTGCATCATCTTGAGGGCTCCATCCACCTCAAGGAGCCATCCTTGGTGGCAGCTACTTACACAGCTCTTTATTCCCGTGGAAAACACTAAGGGGAAATCTCACCTTGGATATAGGTCAGGACATCAAGTGTGGTCTGCTGGTCAGTGCCTAGGGCAGGTGTGAACAAGGGCCGGCTGGCCACTTTCACGCTGAGACCCGCCAGCAGTTATGGGGCTTTATGAAGTGAGAAAGTAGAGCAGAAGCTCAGTGAGTACATCTTTTAAACAGGATATTTAGGAGCCTCTGCATTACTTTTACCAGACACACAAATGCAACCTCGGCCCCTTGCTGCCTTTTTTTTTCCCCCCCCTCCACTCTAAAAATACTAACCCTTCTTCTGAACTAGTTGGAAGGGACTTGTGAAGAGGTGGAGTAAGGGAAATCAGTGCACAAGTCACCTTTCAGCCACCTATGACATCAGCCTGCTGCCCTGATTCCTTCATTAATACCTTTGAGCTGAAAACAATGGGCCTACCATTAAGCACCACACAGTTCGAGATAAGAAAGCCCTAAGCAGATAATAATCGGTGCATTTAGCTGGATTTCAAACATTCAGCTGCTTAATCATTTCTTCCTCACTGCATGCTACCCAAACACACGGGGAATGCTTTGGATGCCTTGGGCTAAGGAAGAAGGAGCTGGGGTGTGGGGAAGAGGAGGGAGAGAACAGAGCCACAGGATGGGGATTGGAGGGGAGAGGAGGATTTCATTGGCAATCCTCTCCCTGGGAAATGAAAACATTTCTTAATTGCCATTAGGGAAATAGGTTAAATACAGGCTTGGTAAGCTGCTAAGGGCTGGCTAACAGATTAGAGGGGATGGCTGTTGAAGTATACTCATTTCCATTATATGACAGAGCAGGGAATTTTTATTTTCTTAATAGTCTTCGGAGACTGTTCCTGCCAGGCACTGGGTGTGAGACTGCTAGTTAGATTTTAACTAGTCACCTTCCAGCTGATGAAATGAGGCCCAGTTCTCTGGCCCTGAAGTGACTGCTTTCCTGTCTCATCCAAGGAAACAGAAACTGCAAGACGTGCTGACGGGGAAGGTATTGTAACACCTCCTGGCTTTACTCACACAAAATAACAATGAGTAATTGCAGAATCAGAGAAACTAAAGGCATGATGCAGCATACCTGTCACACAAGAGGAGGGGAAAAAACACCTCAGAATCCCCAAATACTGAACAGACTCAAGAGCTGAGCTCAGGCAGTCCTGCCAGGACTGAGCAACTCCTCGCCTTGGAAACCTTGGGGCCCACGTTGGGAAGAGTGTGGGCAACCTAAAAATCTCTGATGCTACTGCCTGCCTGCTAAGATCCGTGTAGCCCTCTCCTTCTCCACATTCTCCCAAGGCACCTCCTTCGGGTGGGTGCCTTTCCACCTCACTTGTAAGTTCCTCAAAAGCCTCTCTCTGGCTTATAAAGAGGATGATAAAGTTTTTAGCAAACGGAGCAGAGCGGGGAGCAAACGGAAATCAAGTTTTCTTGTAAATGGGCACAGCCTTTATTCATCCACAGACCTAAAAAGCAGCTAGAGGCAGTACACACAACAAAGCTGAGACACCATCCTGTAATCCTTCCTCATGCAAAACTCCCTGGGGCATGAGTGGGAGTTCTATCTGAGTAAGGTCTGAGTTTTTTAAGGAAAGTCTTTGTTCTGGGGCTCCCTGAAGCCAATATACTGAACTATTCAAACGACCATGGATTGGCAGGTGAAGTCGACAGGGGGTCATCTGAAGAACAAGTTTCTGGCAGCAATGCTGGTTTAAAGCAGTTGCTGCCACCTCCCTCTTTCTACCTGCTGACATATTTACCTTCCCCCACCCCAGTCTTCTCCAGTGATAAAGACACAAGGATTTGTACAGCTGTGAGCAAAATGGACCAAAGAACTACTCTGGCTGTAAACTACCCCGTCTGGGAACTCTCCCACAAGTTTTAACTTAGGCTTATAAACAGTTCTGAGCCAGGGAACACTGCGGCCGTGATTTAGTAAACAAGGAGCAGGGACACACAGGCTACAGACACGGCTGCAACCATTCTCTGGCTGGGCAGACTACTCACCCAGGAGGGCCTATGTCGTATGTACCAGCACCACTCAAGAGTCCTCCACTGGGCTCCATGCAAGTCACCTAGGCAATGGCAATGACACCTGGTCTATCTTTAGCACCTCAGCTGTGTCCAGGTGTTGTCCAAAAGAATGCTGGATGAGTCAGGCCACAGCTGCTAGCCACCCTCCCCAGCAGTGCAGTGTAGATATCCAGCACCTAAGGCTTCTGTGCCCAGCAGGGCAGCATCAGTAGCCCAGCAGCTCAGAGACTGATTGTTAAAGGTGTTTTGTCTCCTCAGGGAAAAAAGAACAGTCTGGAGTGATCTCCACCATCTTCTGACATACCCACTGTGTACCCATCTGCATCATCAGACATCTATCTCAACACACTTCAAAGTCTGGTGTTGTCAGTTCCATCTGACTAAATGTAAACTCCTCTGTTGCTGATGTCTGAAAGAGATTGATAAATGTGTTGTAAATGCTGGCTGGTTTTCTCCCTGGACAGTAAAGGAAGCTCTGAGCAAACTGACTCAAACTCTGGCGTGTGAAGATGGGTGAAAAACATGCCACCCCCGCTTCCTGCTCAATGTCAT
>VYXD01006148.1:210157-244053 GCA_013397195.1 Hylia prasina
GTCATGCTGGAGGCAAATGCCAGCCATGAAATTTAGTTTGGATGTTCTTTCTTCCAAGTACATGTGCCTGCCACAAGACGAGACCCAAAGCACGTTTACCTGGGTGTACAGGCTGCGGAACGGCAACCACTTTGGTAACACATGGTGCTGAAGGGCATTTGCTCAGCTGTGCTGCTATCACAGATTCAGCCAGTGTGGGCAGAAAGCCCATTCATTTACACAGCACTAGCCTGTGTTTCACTTGGCTGGTAACATCATGGACTTCATTTGCCTGGAGTGTATTTCCCAGGAAAACATTGGATCTTGATCTGATGTCAGTAAGAAAAGGAAAAGCATCTCCCTTGGTTCTGCTTTGCTTTATCAGCTCTCATTTAGAAAAGTTTTACTGTTTCCCATAGAAATTATCTATGGATGAAAATTAAACTCTGAGCTGGGTAGTCTTTCCAGACGATCCAAGAATTAATACGAATACATACACCAGGGCAACCAGGGAATCAAGGTTATAGTGTTCTTGTTCTGAAGAGCCTGGGACAGATCTTTTGCATCTGCCAATCATTTCAGGTCAAAGGTTTTTAATGCATGGTTTTCCTGTGACCACCTATTTAGTCACAGCCTATCTAAACCAGCCACAGCAGCGCCTCAAAAACAATGGAATAAGGAAAGTACCTTTATGTGTGGTGGCTGCACACAATAACCTTAGCAACTGAGTACTGAATGCAGCCACTCTGGATGGGTGTAAGAAACACTGGTTTAGGTCCATGGAAATGAGTGGCAAGTTGAGAATGTGCCTTTTGTATGAAATTCTATAATAACACTGAAATCTCTTTCTTAAGAAATAATTATTAACACAGGGTTCATTTATGCTGTATTTTTGTTGTTGTTGATAGAGAACAGTGAAGAAGCAAAAGAGGAGTCTACTGTTATTCCAGAGTTTCTGACAAGACTTTTTTTTCCAGCACCGGTACAGTTCAAGACTGTGCACCCTTTATTTACATTTGGACATGCAAGTGTAAGCCTTTCCAAACACATGACCATGCTATGGTGCAACACTTCTTGGCAAGCAGCATACATTTATTTGTGTCCAAGACCATCTGAGTGCCTCTGAAAGGCACTGCAGGCTAAGCCAGCGCAATCCTGCTTCCCAGTGAAGGAAAAAGATGCTGTCTTAAATGTCATAGAAAGTCAGTGAACGTGGTTTTTTTCTGTCCTTAGGTAAAGGAGAGGTACTGTTTTGAAGTACCAGTACAGTGGGAAAGTAGTGGATACACTGTGCCTAACATGAAGTACTTTCCTTTAAAACCTAAGCAGCATACAGGTAATTTGTCTCTTTCTGCAAGTTATGACAAGTCCAATGACTCTGAACCCTGCCTTTGGTTTAAGGCACTCAAATTCTCATTCCATAAACCCTCCAGCATGTACATTCCTGTAATACAACAAATTCCTTTTCCCTGCTTATTGCATAGGCATTTATACTACACATAAATATAGAAATAATAAATATCTATATTAATGAATATTCTCCAAAATAGTATCATAACATTCACAAAATTAATAGGGTCAGTGGAAGAAGAGGCTTTGTGGTAAGCATGGAAGCTATGGCTGCAAATAGGGCTCCTGACTCCTGAAAATAACTCCAGATAATTTTTTATTAAGTTATTCTTTACAATTTTTTCCCACCTCATGCATCTAAAGAGCACATCTCTATTACAGTATCATATTCTACAAGAAGGAAAATTAACCTCATCAGCAATTCTGGAATCCACTATGTTATTAATTGTGTCTCAAACCACATTTGGCAAACCAAAAACCGAGGAATCCTGGACAAGTAGTTGGACAGAAGTCTACTTATAATTACATAAAAATGTTGTGCTGGGAAATAAGTTGCTTGTGAATTAACTATTAAGGATTGACCATTTTTCATCAAAATGTTACTTGCGCCCAGTCCTTTACACCAAAGGAAAATGAGGAACAAATGGACTATATATGCCACAATGGATGAAAATCATCTCAATTAAATAGAGCCACTCCACTGCAGCCCAATATAGACACAACAGCAAGAAACTGTAACTAGATTAAGTCAAAGAGAAATAAATTTTAAAGATTAAATTTTATTTTAAATAAATAATAAAGCAAACAACCTGACACAAGGGGTTGTCTGCATTACTTAATACCTTTAAAATAAGATTAAATGGCTTCCTAAATATAAGCTTCAGCACATTCATTTAGGATATGACAACTGTGCAGGAATTACTGGGTGAATTTCTATTACAGATGTTGTGCTGAAGATAAAACCATGTGCTTGTAACAAATCTGGGCTTTAAATTCTATAAATATGGGGAACGTGACCCACCACTACTTATGATGTGACAGAACTTCCTCAACTACCAATTAGAAAAGGAAAATTAGCTTTAAAGGGTATTAACAGAGTTTTTCATTATTCAAGTACAGTTTTTTTTCTCCTGTCACCCTCCTAACCCCCCTTTTATTCAAAACACTAATACACAAGCTTATTTTACCAAATTAATGTGGAACTCACTTTGTGCATGAAAGGAAAACAAGCCTGAGTTCCTATAAACCTTTCAAACTTTCATTCCATCTCCTTCCCGGTTTGCACGGAGGAGTCTATGTTACAACTTTATCCATGTAATGATCCTGCAGACTGCTTCTTCATGCCAGAATTTCTCTTTGAAGTTTGCTCTCCCATTAGTGTTTCAGTGTAGGTATTCAAACTGATGGCGCAAGCACAGCAGAACTCCAGAACTGTCCATGTTCCATCAAATACAGTTGTTTCATGTTGCTTGTGATTTACAGTCTTAATTAATGCGCTCAAAGAAGAAGAGCACATCTCGGTGGAGCATCCCCCTTCCACACACATGCACACCCCTCCTTCCTTTTTTTTTCCCTTTTTTTTTTTTCCGGTACAAACCATCGCTCTCAGGGTTTTGTTGGACATTGTGCAGGATGGCTTTGCCAAGTAGAATGGAACACACTTAATACTTTTCCTTTATAACCTTTGCAATAAATCAGCTACCACTCCACTTACACAAGAACGACCATTAGTGTCCTGTCCCCTCCCCCAGCACTTCCCGAATTTTAAACAAAGTAGGAATAAACTGAAGCTGAGCAGAGCCAGCGAGCCCAGTAAATCAGTTTAATGAGAACTGAATCAATCGTATGAAGTCCACTACTGAACAAATAAGGTGGACAGGAGAGGCTGAGCTTTCTGTGGAGGTACTGGGGATGGGGAAGCGGGAAGGCAGGGCTCACATACTTCATCTTCAGCAGTGACGCATGTCTGTTGTGAACACTCTGTTCTTTAAAATCACATTTGCCACAGCTTGCTGCTGAATTCCTTGTTTAGATTTGGCTGTTTCCTCTCCTGTTTGTGGTTTAGCTCCTCCATGTTTTCCCAGAGAAGTGGAGTATTCTGTTTACTCATTTTCACCACTTATCTCCTCTGAGATTCACTTTGACTCTGTTTATCCTTCTCAGGTCTTCCCTATTTCCACATTTACTGTAAGTGAAGACATCTACACACAATATATGTGTCCATATATATGTACACACACACAAAATACTATTCCATTACAAAATCAGAAAGTGAATAATTATGTATTTTCAGGAATGCAGGATATTAAAGAAACTGCAAACTTTTGTGTATGACAGCATGTAGACTCCGGACATTCAGCATTAAAAGGGCCTTGCCAAAAGTGTAAACACCCACCAAAAAAATTTCAAAAAACCAAAACATAGAAACAAGCCAAAACCAACCAAACCAAACCAAAGCACAGTGCCTCAAATGTACTTTTTTCCAAACCAGAGGCAGTAACTTATACAAGTGGGGACAAGTATGGATTTTCTCAGTCAAAGGGTACTAAGAGGCTTTTTACTTTGTACGCATCAGTTCCTACCTTGGGGACTTTTTGATCATTTTGTCTCATGTACTCAGAACAAGGAGCTGTTAAAATGTATTAATGAGTAAAATCAGGAATTAGTATGTTCCATTTGCAGACGGCTGTGCTACTGTCCTGCTCCAGTTACAAAAACTGATGGAAGGAGGAGTGCATGGCCCTGCCATTCAGATCACCTGTGTGTCTGCCAAACCCCCTTCACCTGGGACTCAGTAAGACAATCTCATCCCATCCTAGCTATCCCAAACCCAGCTATAACTCTTTTCTCCTTGAAACAGTCACCCCTTTTCAAAATTAAGGGCAGAAATATGGGTCACATTTTCTCTTCTGTCTTCTTAGTTCCTCCAGTATGAGCAAGCAGAGATCACTTGTGAGAGCCTGCTACCACAAGTCCCAAAGTTTGGACCAAGATAGAAGCTTTCAGAGCTTATTTGTGAATGTGGTTCAGAACATTCATGTCTTCACTGTGAGTCTAAAAGAAGAGTGCACTTTGATTCATCACTCTGAAACAGTTCAAGATGTACAGCCATACTTTTAATCTCAGCAGGTCAGACAGTGAAGATACTAGAGCATCCAGCGCTTCTTCTCTGCCAGTGCATCAATTTCTCAGATGTACTATTGCCCATGAAAAATTTGAGT
Source organism: Hylia prasina (assembly GCA_013397195.1). NCBI lineage: Eukaryota > Metazoa > Chordata > Aves > Passeriformes > Sylviidae > Hylia > Hylia prasina. The sequence continues at coordinate 214,708 of VYXD01006148.1, forward strand.
ATCTATTAAATTTCCAGACTTGGCAATAGGAAAACCTATTACCACTGTCACCCCTCCACCATCTGCATAGCTTCTGGGAAAAGGCAACTAATTAACATTGCTAATTAGAGAGACAGACAGGGCCACTTTGCACCCTCTTGCCCCCTGCTTTCTCCTTTCCCAGTATAAAGGAGAGGACACACCCGGAGCTGCCAATCTGACCTCAGAAATGGAGACCCTGTGCCACTGCAGGCACAGTAGAGACCATTCTGCACAGTTAAGGGTAGCAGGGGCTCCTTAGGTATTTACGAGCACAATATTTAAGGATGTTAAAATGGTATGTATTGGAGCAGGTGAGGAACAGAATGTATTTATTAGAGTAAGTTTGGAAAACCTGCTTATCTACTATCAGCTTGTACTTCATGTAAGACCACTGCTGTGAGCTCTTTGGAATTCAACTGTGAATCTTACAAGATAGGCTTTTTTAAAAGGCCTGTATTTAAAACAAAAAGTGATTTTGTGGGAATCTCAGCTGTGTCATGAAAGAAAGAAATTAGGTGTCTCGTCTTGGTGACAAAGAAAAGCCTGAAACTGAAATCTATTAGCACCAAACCCAGAACTCAAAATACTATTTTCATAACCTGTGATTTTTAAGGCAACTTGGTGACGTGACTTACAGTTCTTGAAAGCTACAGCTTGATAATATTACAGGTGATAATCTAAAACCCCCATATTCTCTGAATTGATTTAAACTTTTTCTTGGCCTATTTTTTTGGGGCAAAATATTTTATCATAATACCCTAAGACATAATATACTCCTTTCTCCAACCTCTAGACTAATGCTTTGCTCTCCACTGCATTTAGCAGTGAAGGCTGTGGTTTTCTGACAAAGCAAGTGCACTGTGTCTGCTGTTAATGGTAAAAAAACCCCAACCCCAAATGATAAAAACCAATGAATACAAAGCAAATGACACTAGCAAATATGCAATTTCAAGCTTCTGCTATGCAAAAGCACATAGAAGAACTCAAGATGGAGAATACTAAGACTGTATTTGAATTTTTTTGAGTCCCTGCTGTTCTCCCTGTCTATTCTTCTGTCTGATGGGTATTTAAACTACCTATGATGACCTGTGGATTCAGATAATCAAAAGAACTGAGCAGTTAAGAAAAACAAACAGAAAAGGAAATTAAAAGCAAGTGCTTGGCATGGCAAATTCACTCTTCATTCTAAATGGTTACATACATCTCTAATTTTTGTAAAAAGAGAGAAGGTACTGCAGTCAAAATAGAAGAGTAAGAGTCATAAACTATAGTTTCAAAGAGTTAGGAAAAGAGAAGGCAATTTAACTGGAAGGTTGTTCTTTTCTTTCTATTCTTACCAAAACTTTGCAGGCATCAGGAAAGCATGAACCCAAAAATTATTTACTGTAACAGACCATTGTTCTGGTCATAGCCACCAGTGGGTCAGTCAGATCCAAAGCCCTCTGTAATGAGAGTCTCTCTGTTGATTTCATGGCTTTGGATCCAGACCAATGTTTGTGCATTTCTTTCAAGGAACAGTTTTTCCAAATAAGCTGAGATTTTTCTGGAATTATTCCAAGGGCTACGTGACACTTTCGAGAGTTTGTATCCATCCAAGTGACTTCGAGGAGCCAGTTCTCTTATTTTACATGGAAAAAGCTTGGCAGAGGATGGGAGGGAATGAAAAGCACTGTGTGAATCCATCTAGACCCTTCTTTGGAAGGTGTCCCTCAGATTTGATGTCACAGGCAAGTCAGGCCATCCCTTCCTGTCAGTCTTTCCTGAGGAGCAACCACAACCTGCTGTACAGTTACGGAGAGGGAATTAGTCTCACTGCATTCCTGAGAGTTTTTTAGGGCTGGGGACTTGGCTAGTACTACATTTGCTTCACCTGTGCAGAGAGGGGAAGGTGGGAGTTTGCCTGCCAGAGGGTAATTCCCAGGTGGGGTGAGCCAAGCATCTAGCTGTCCTTTCTCCCTGCAGGCCTGTGCAGGGAATGTCCTCATTAGGCACACTGGCTTAGTGCAGTGATCCCAAACTACCACTGCCAGCTCCCTGGGCACCCGACTTCTCCAGAGCTGCAAGTTATGCATTCTTCCAGTTTTACTTCCAAATTTTTCAGAAGTACTGAATATCTTAGGCTGGAGTGGTCCTACAGTTGTTGGAGCTCATGTGGCAGCTTAACAAGTCCTCAGCCAACAACAGGTGAGGGAGGGGAGGAAGAAAGGTGATGTAACATATTCCACTTTCCCTTCCTGCTGGGAGGTTCAGAGCATCTGCTCTGGGGCATGCTGTCTCTCAGAATTGAAAAACTGCATTTTCTTCAGTATCTCTCTCATGCCTCACCATCCTCAGAAGAAATGTAAAGGGCTAAAGTCATTACTTTTGCTTCCCTACAAAGCAATCTGGTAACTGCTGTAAAGCATGAAGAAGCAAAAATTAAACACATGTTCTCCCAGTCATGGGGTGTAATTAGAGATATGGCTGAAGAACAGAAGTCCCACTCACTAGCTGCAAACACAATTTTTTTAGCACTTGCAAACCCTTGTGATATGTTTAAAATAAATACGCAGCTATAAAAATACTGCTAATATTAAAATTATGTGAAAAAAATTCTTGGCAGACCACTGGGATCTACCCAACTAACACTAGTACCAGAGTGCATACAGATATATAATTAACACAGCTTGAAACATTCAGTACAAATGTTGAGCAGCCTGAAAATTTTAGTTTTACAGCAGTACTTCTGCACAGATGGAGTAATACCATGATTTGTTACAGCAGCAGACTGATACAACAGCAGTGAAGACACGACAACATCTTTATTAATTAAAGCACTAACTTCTACACTCTGTTTTTCCTTCAGTGGACACAGAAAGGTAATTAGGCCCTTCTGTGCTGGAAGAGCATTCAGGTGATCTTTATGCCCAATATCCTGAGGCAATTATGTATTTAACTTCCATTGAAATCAAACTGTTTTGCTAGTATGTGAGGGACTATATTTTGACTCTTTAGCAGCTTTTTATAGTATTCACTTAACAAACTTTCTGCCAAAAAGCTAGGCCAAAAAGTCCCAGTGCACATGCAGCTAGCTAGATCTACCACATTTACATTAGCTACTCCAAGCAGAAAATAGTGTGTTCATAAAAAATTTAAAACCGTCCCGATTCAGCAAATGCTTTTGCATAGACCTGCTCTTATTCACTTTGCGATTTTGACTGCCTCTTGCAAGCACTACTGTGAATACTCAAAAGCACTTTTTCAAATGAAAGAAAATCAGAGCATCTAGTGTCGGCAAGCCTTGTAAAGTCCATACATGTTTATACTTGGCATCAGATTACACACATTTGGCTTCTTGATTTACTGAGCACACTTGTGTTTTCCCCTCTTTTGTCAGAAATAAAATACAGCTATTCTTAAGAGAAGTCTTTGTTTTTAAAAAGACCTAATTTGTACTGTATGTTAGGAGAGTTCACTTTTCGCCCCACCCAGAGAGAAGGCTGATCCAAATACCAGGGGGAAAAAGAAAAACTCAGAAGAGGTTAATTTGGGTAACGGCAATGTCTGTTTGCAAGATGTAAAAAGACAGACAGAGAAAGAGAACAGACAGTAAAGTCCTTGGACAGGTTTGGGGTTTTTTTTTGCTGCATCACAAAAGCAATTCTGCTGAAATCTTACTCGGAACATTGCCTGAGTAAAAAAGAGAAACACGGTTCTTAAATTATTTTGTACTTTCCATGTAGAGGAACAGTCAGAACTGTATGGGGTTTTACGCCTTCTTAGTAGGCAGCTCATAAACAGTGCAGCTACCAGTCTTTCCATAGGAAAAACAGTGTTCTGTGGATGATGACAACATGACTAACTGCCTGAGCTTCAGAGGCATAGAAGGCCTTCTACTTAAATAAGGTGTGGTGCTGGGCCATCTATTAACTAACAGGCAATTGGCAATCAATAAACATTTGATGAGAGTCAGGAATCCGAGAACAATCTTACATAAGTGAAAAATTTGCACAAGTTTACTTTTCTATCTCTTATTTCCGTGATCCTCCAAGAAGAATATTACATTAAATCAGATGAAAGGGAAAAGGTTTTATCTGAACAATGTGTGTTAACAGGGCATCAAGTGGGACATTGGTACAGAAGCGTTTGAGAATCAAACTCATAAAGATAGCAGTAGCCACAAAAAAGTGAATAACTAGGTGAGACCTGAAATTTTCAACATGTTTTTATGGATATTTACATGCAGGAAAAGGAAACTTATCTGAATGCAGAAATTCAGATCAAATAAAAGCAGTTGTGTGATTTCCAAGCTAATTCAGGCACTGCCCTATCATTGGTCATTATGCAAATGAAAAGCAAGATAAATCAAACACCATTTGTTCCTGTTAATAATTTGAGGGAAAACCATAATCCAAACCAATTTTTTCCAAATGTAACAAAGCAGAACTGCCTCAGAACATGCCTTGATGGCCTCTGCACACAGCTAACCTAAAACTGGTCCCAAATAAACCACTTATGAGCAAGTAAACAAACAAAACACTTGGTTATGAATCCTACTAGCTCTCCAAATTGCCTGACAAATGAGTATACTTTGCTGCCATGGGGAATCCTACTGAAGGTTTGCAGTACTGGAGCCTTACTTATATCTCCCATCATCTAAACACAATATATTTATCTACAAGGAAAAACAACAACAAAAAAAGAAAATAATGCTTTATATGTACCATGGAACTTATAGTTTTTCATTTTTTTCCTAAGTGTGCTAATCCCACAGCATTTCTCAGATATTTCTGCGGTACCTTTTCTAGAAACAATGATTTTCACACATAGCTTCTTTCATAAATCCATCACAGTTCAGTATCAAATTAACAGCGACAGAGAAATGCGTATCTTCTTGATGGCTTAAAAATTTACATTAATTCATCATCTTGCCTCAAAATTTCACGAGTGAAAATAAAATCCATGATCTCAATACATGTACAATGGCCAAGTTGTACTATTCCCAGTTTCAATTTTGCTGTTTTTTCAGAGTCAGAACATAGGACCAAATTTGTAAGAGAGGACACAGACACAACCTGAATATATTATTTGCAGAAACTCACATAAAAGAAAATTTTGATATTTTCAGATGAAATGTAATATATCCTCCTGGAAACTGCTATTAAGCTATGATTTGGGATCCCTGCATTCAATAAGAAGAGTTATTATTTACACTTACAGGCTACCAAGCCAGGTTAGCCAAACTGGATTTGTTATGATCAGACTCATTTTGTCCAGCTACAGACCAGCTGTACACTGCTACAATAGTTGTCTTATCCCTTCTTAGGAATTCTCTTTGGGTTGTTAGAAATGTCTGCTTGGGCAGTCACCCCTACACTGGGGAAAACTGCAGCTTTGTTATTCATCACTTTTTCCTCATCTAGGAGACACTAGACCAGTAGTATAACATTGCATGCAAACAGCTTGTAGAAACAGGGAAACCACATTTTAAATTATATATATTAAGGTTTATTTAATGTGTTTAAAAGAATTTTTCTGATCTGTTTTATTAGATTTTGGAAAATAAACTGTGTGGCATACTGATGAAATCCAAACTATAGTTGCTTGTTTATATGAAGAACAAGAGTGATTCTCTTTAGATTACCAAAAGACAAATAAATTAATTGTATAAGAATTTTTTTATTGCTGATGTGCAATCACTTTAGCGACTGAGATGTGTACTTGAATTTTGAGATGCTGCTTGTCTGCTTTAATAATCACATTCATTACAGTTTCATGCTGAATTCTCTGGAACACAGAGATGTTACAACAGTAGAAGAGCACACATGCTAAAGGAGCCTTCCTCATTGGGAATTTTGATGGGACACATGGAGGAGTGCTCGCAGAGCTTGTGAGCAAAAATCCCAAACAACTTTAAAGTTTTATTTAAACACTTTCAAACAGAGATGCACTGATTGCACTTCTGAAGGGACATCCTGAAAGCGTGGATTTAACTGCTTAGAAGCCAGAGCTGCCATGGTACACATTCCTGTGGTGGCTACTGCTTGGCCAATACCAGGCATCATCCTAAATCACTGTAATCTAGCAGTGTTGGAGAAGGTTTGACATTTGATCACGGTTTCTGCAACGAAGTACCTTGGAAAGAGGAAGCTGTGTAAGTCCATGCACACCAGCTAAGGATCAGTGACTGTCTCTACCCTGCAGAAAACAACTCATGAGAAGCTCACTGATACCGATTTTGCACTTCCACCACTTGTGATATTGGAGTGCTGCACAAGCTGAGGACCTGTGAAGCTTTTTTTTTGACCACTCAATTTGTCCCTTTTAATAATATTAATTTCCCAATGTCTATTGACATATTTTTAAACTAAATAGAAAGGGTATTTTCAGTTTCTTCATTATCAGGATGTGAAGATGAAAATGTCTACATATGAGAGCGTCCCCAAAAGCTTGTATGAGACTGGTGCAGGAAGAAATAGTCTGCGTCAAAGCACTACAAGGGGCTGCAGGAGACATGGTTACAAAGTGTGCTATGTGTCTTGAGATTGTTCACCTATGGTTTCTGGTTAAAAGCTATAACCTTTAAAGTATTATTTCTATGTTAGGCAGGATGGAAACAGAGTAACTAGTATGTAAGACCCGAAACCAGAGAGCTTTGCAAGGTGTTTGTGGTTCAGATACTAAATACAGTTTGATTAACCTACTTAGCAAAATTCAGATGACAAACATAACTTTAGTGAAATTATTTTCTGAAAACAAAAACTTCTCCAGGCTACTTAAGGATATTATATACTGTTACTGATTTAATGAGTGTTTGGTTTCACTGCGACATTGGAAAATCAAATAAGAGTTTCAGTTTGAGCTTGAGTAGATTCTGATCAAAGGCTCTCAGTATTTTCAGTTTTATTTTAAGGAAGTTTATCATTTTTGTATTGCTGAATTTTGCTTAAATTAGTAATATAAAGTGCCTCCATTGTACAAAGTCTGCATCATTTTCTCTGCCTAACACAGCGACACGCTTCACACATCTGCCTTTCTGACTGCACCTCTAGAGACAAAATATTTCAGTCTTTCTATCTCCCTCCAATCCATCTGCTAAGCACTGGCCACGGGGTCAGTTTGTTTTGCCCTACTATTTGACTCTTTTTGAAGAGCTGGAGCCTGCAAGTCCTCCACCTTCCAATGACTTCTCTGATGATATACAGTGCACACCTGTGACTGTAGTTTTTGGAGGACACCTGCTTCTAGACCATCACAGCCCAGGTCTTTTGTGACCTATTTCACATTTCTGTGTGATAAGGATGTGTAGCTTCACTGATCCTTTTGGTAGGCATCATCTCACCCGGAACCTCCAAGCTCCAATACAAAGAAAAGTAACAGAGGCAAGAGGAATACACTAATTAGTAAAACTAATTTCAGGAAAATTTTGTGGCAGTTGAGAAAGCCTCAGAGAGAAAAAAAAAAAAAAGAAAGAAAAGAAGAAATAACTTTATCTAAAAATTAACAATTGTACCAAATACCTCCATCACGGCAGTCAGGTGAAAATGAGAAACAGGAAATCTCACTTACTTACATAAGTGAGAAAGGCTGGAGACCTTTAATAGTCTAACTATAATTTCCAGTATTTTGTATTGCTCACTCTATGGAGCCAAAAAAAGGCAAGACACCCTGTATAAACATGAACCAGTATTACAGGAAACATGCATTTTTCTTAATTTCAGGGAGTTGCTTGCCACATTGTTTACAGAATCACTCATTCTGTTTACAGGGACATTAACTGCATGAGCATCATTTTTCCTCTCTGTGATTTTTATACACTGTGCACTCATTCTGAAAGTAAGTCAGTGGACCCTCTTTTATGCAGTTCAAGCCTAACATTGCAACACAGTCATTATGGTGCTTCCTACATGCATTAGTTTTTGAAAGGGCTGACCCCAAAATAAAACGATGCAAATCACATTAGCGCTCAAACCGAATGTCACTGTGCCAGGAGAAGCAGAAAGGCACGAGTCTGTCTCTGGCACTGCAGCAGCAGCAGGGGCTGCTCAGCCAAGCTGCAAAGTCCTCTGCTGAGGCTGGGCAGGAGGAAGCAAGCCCAGGGATGGTGGCTTGGAAAGGAGGAGAGGGGGGACCAGGGGATCTGGCATAATCACAGAGGAGAAACGAAAAGCAAATAGCAGAACAAGAGAAAATGCGTGCTGAAACTTGAAGGAAACCAAAGTGAAAGAAACAGGTGTGGACAAGTAGACAAATGATGAGAGGAAAAAAACAATCAGTCATGATTCTTATTTTCAAAAGTAAAAGAGTAGATGAGAAGGGAGGAGTGAGCCCACCCTTTAGAGAGAACACAGGAAAAGGAAAGGTGAGAAGGAAGGTCAGCATGAAAAATGGAAAAGTAAAGTGGGAAAAGGGAAAAAAATCTCAAGAAAAATGAGAAAATTGTGATGCTTACCCCTCCACCCTCTCCCCCCCCAAAAGCTTCTCCCTTGTCTTGTTTTTCTCTTGACAGAAAAAAAAATGTAGACTGAAGAAAGCAAAGGATGATTACATTCTCACAGTAAGGAGATAAGGAGGGGAGCAAATTGGATATGAACCGTATTCATCAGAGGATATGTAAGGGAGTAGCTGAATTCAAGAATGCTGCAATGCAAAGAGAACATTTCTTCAAGAAGGAAAACTATCTGTCCAGCAGAATTCCTAAAATATTACTGCAATCCCACAGCTTTGTCCAAAAACCCAGTAAATAAAACTTTTGTCTGAAACTTTTCCCACCATTCCAAGACAGTTGGTATTTAATCTAAATAACCTCCTGCTGAGTGTTGATCGCAGGCTGTAGCTCTGCAATCCAGCCTCATCACAGCCCAGTCTAAATACAGCTTTAATAAATAGTCAGCTGAAATTCACTGAAATTCCAACTTGCTTAGAGTATGGTCTCTATTTCTGAACTCCTAACGGCTGAACCAAAATCTGGAACTTGGTGATGTTTGTGGATTTTTGTGTTGGGTCTCCAGCTGTTGTGAAGTCACTACTATTTGGTGTATCAGTAATTTTGACTGGAAAAAAAGAGAATGTATTTTCAAATATGTTAAGTCTGCAGCTATGGCCAGACTAGAGTATAACAAATGCCTTGATGGTAAACAGACCACCAGCACCGCATCTCAGGTAGAGGCTGAAAAGGGAGACCAGAACTGTATTTGGTTCAGCCAAGGTTCTTCCCACCTCACTCAAAATGCTGCTTTTGCAACTGGTTTGCTTCTGCTTGTTATTCATTTTAATTGGCATAGGCACCTCACTGCCTGTCCTGTGCTCACCTTGAATCCCACTGCGCTACACCTCATCACAGCAAACCCTCAGTGAACAATGATGGATTTATTGACATGCACAGAGGTCCAAAACATGAGAAAATTAGATTTGTTCAAATTCAAACTTCACAAGAACAAGGAGCCCAAAAAACTGCAGGCACAATTTCTAATGACATGGACATTTTTAAGCTCTGTGGAGACCTACTGCCCCCCTGATATTTTTACCTTGAAGAAAAAAACCAGAAAGCACCTGTCCTCACCCTGATGAGGACTCCCCAGTCCTCACTTAGATGCAAAGCATTTGCTGCTGCAAGAGAGCTGTGACTGCAGTTGCTCCTTCAGCCAGACACCTCTTCCAAAATAGCCCCTTCCCACCTGCTAGGTCCAATCAGCAGCCCAGAGGAGGGCTTTTATAGAGGCCAGCTATCATTTCCTCCTGCTTTAGATCCAGTGACCCAATGCTAACACCATTCCCCACTCCCAACATTACTCCACTGACTGACAGGGTCAGTCCTTGCTAGATGTCACTAAATCAACATCCCTGCAGGGTCTCTTTCCAAAGGGAGAATGCGCCGTCCCGGGTGACCTTCAGAGTTCACAAGTGACTGACGCAGAAGCCCCACACCATCCATCACTCGGGCAGGAAAGGACATTTGCAGAGGATCAGAATGGCACGGGACTGCCATGAACTTCCTGCACCCTGCTTCCCCTGCATACCGAGCCCCACTGTTTCCAGTGGTTCATTTATCAGGGGAAGGGAATAGAAGGTGAAGTCAATGAAGCTGCATTGAGTGCAGCAGAGGTCAGGCCCAGGAGGGAACCCAAAGTGCGCATACACACATACACAAGAGACACAGAGAGAGGGCAAGTATGCTTTCTATTAGCTGCCTGCTATAAATATTACCTTTCAGGTCAAATATTTTGTTTTGAAAATAGCCAAATCCCAAGGACTGTTTCCACCCATCAATCTAAAGGAGGGGAAAGAAATGTCAATGCTTTCTTCATCTGAAAATTAGCTGAAAACAAACATGGTCATGGCTGTTCCACAGTGATGAGCGACTTCTATCAGCTCTTCTTCTGTTCCTGACCTAGGTAAGAGAAAAGCCAGATTTCTGATGCATGGAGGAGCAATTCCCAGGACAATACCTAAAGAGGCAGTCCTTCATGTGAACTGTGATTTGGAGCGCTCTATACAACTGATCTAGAACCGACCAAACTGATTTTCAGCATGAATATGTGATGCAGCTAATGCCTTACCACACAAAGATATTAAACCATATAACTAAAAGTAACGGATTACATGGTAGATTAATTTGCCAGGATATATGATCCTGCTTTAATACCTCCTTTACAATTAATAGTGGCCTTAATGGCCTTATTTAAATACAAAAAACCAATAAACAGTCCTTCACCATACACTACCTGTTGCTGAGGAATATTTGTGAAAACCCAGCTGCTTGGCTGGCAAGTAACACCTGAGACCTGATAAACAGCCCTGTTTTTCATAACGCAGACCTTATCAGGAATAGGTGAAGTCTGGGGGACACAAATGAAGGGACTGCTTTTTGAAACCCCTCTGCCCGTGCTGTTTCAGCATCTGTAACAGCTCACAGCTGCAGGCAGGCAGTCACTGGGAGCACACCTGCTGCCCAGATGCCAGAGCAAGAACCACACTGGTTGCCTTTCCCACTGGCATCTTCTCTCTCCATTTGCGGAGCAAATGATGGGGGGAGGGCTGTGTTCCTCTGCTCACAGCCACACAGAGGGATGGAGTCTGGGCAAGATGGACACTGTGAGCTGGCAGCACTGACTCACACACCCCTGTTGGAAGGCTCTCCTGAGAGAGTGGAATTTTTGCTCCTTAACACTTAATGCTCAAGCACTGCACTGAGTTTTGCAAGGTAGCGTGTAAACATCAATCAAAACCCAAAGCAACTCACTCTCCTCTAAAAACACTATCACCAGCTTCACAAAGACAGCTTTTTTTGTTCTGGCAGCTGCAATTACTTATGGCAACTCCTCATAGTGTATTCTTTATGGCCAGTAAATACTCTGCATATGTTTTGAAAAATAAGAGAAGGTTAATAAAAAGTGAGAACATTCCAGCCCAGGAGCAGAGTGTCCTACCTGGCACTTCAGCTCTGTCCCATGAGTACATGGGATGGGAGGAGGGGACTCTAGGCACACATGTCACTCATGGCTTCTCACTCATGTACTCCCCACACCAAAAGCATAAGAGACACCTTGGTGCTCTGGCTCCTTCCTCAAGTCCAAATATATTAATTTTCACCAACCACAGCCATGCTAGTAGTTACACTACGTGGCCAGTCACTAACAATTTTTATACACCAGTAAAGGCATTATCAGCATTTTCTGGGATGGAAAAGTAGGAAGTGGGACAGCAGAAACATCTATTACCACCAGTTCACCTGTGCCATACATGAGTAACTTGGCAGCTGAAATGCCATTACAAACTAACTGGAAGCCCAGGCTTTGAAAGTGCTTTTCCAGTACAAACTTTATGCCTTATTTTGCTCTGCTCCAGCTCCTGCTGCAGCAATGGCCAGGGAAGGTAAAGTCCTCAGGGCAACCCTTCTGTCCCTGCACCTTAAGTGTCTGCACTGAGAAAACATGCCAGTGCATGCACCACAACAGTGACAATTCTGCTGTGATAACGTGTGGGAGCTCTTTAACTTTCAAAAATCAAGTTGAGCATGTCCTTAACCAACTAAAAAATCCTCTCTTCTGCCATCTTCATGGACAGCCTGAATTCTGAAGGAAGTGAACACCCTGATCATACACATCCCTGACTGGTGACCCTAACATGTGCAGTACCTATGCAGGAGCTGAGGAATTCTCATCAAACCAGCCAACACCATTTCATGGCTGAAGAATGAGGACCAACGATCCATTAACAGATTAATTACAGCAATGTGATGGGAAGCATGCTTCTTACCTAACAGAATACTTAACCCATTTTTTACAAAACTTAAAGGTACTTCAAAGGCAGTGATAGTGTGAGAAAAGTACAGCAGAACGGCAGATAACATGCTTCGTTATGCCATCCTTTACCATTTTCCTACCACATCCATTGCCTACAATACAGCACTGGAGGATTTACCATGCTCACATATCCAAGGACAGAAGTCTAATTTGTCAATAACTATGACTCAAAGAGGGGCACTGTCTTGTTTTACACTGTCAGATCAGGTGTATCAAAAGGAACTCCTTTACAGTGAGAAAATGCCAGGGCAAATGAGGACGGTAAAGGAGAAAGGTATGAAAGAGGGATGCTTATATTCCACGTAGGTCTTGCCCTAGGCACAGAAACAGGAATGAGCAGCAATAGGGGTGAAGGGCAATGCTAATATTAAGAAGGGGTATACATTCAGCAAAGTATTAAACTCTGTAGGTATGGAAACTGCTATGTGTGCTGGGAACCAGAGGGAGACTCCAAGGCATCCCTTGCCACCTGAGGTGCTGCTCTCTGGGCAGCAGCATTTGATGTCCATCGGCCTGTCCAGTGGGGGTATGGCTGCAATAAGTGGCTGCTATGCAATTGTTTACTGATGTTATGACTGCTCTGGTTTATGCACTGAAATGGGATTATCTGGGGGGTTTAGGTGATTGGGCTGGGATGAGGACTAGCTGGCCAAGACCCAAGCCAGCCAAAACAGAGATCACCCGAGAGGTGCAGAAGGCGGGTGGGGGTGGAGAGGACAGGAAGGATAAGCCTGTACCAGCCCTTCCAGCCAACAGTACAGCCTTTTATGCACAAACCAAGTTCGAAGCAAAGGTCTTGTTACAGACAAAGCTGATACTACACTAGAGCCACATCAAAGAGCCTTTTTTCTTCGTCTGCGCTTGGTAAAGAGCGTGTGACCTCTTATTTCAGATGTGGATTTCTGATATTTACCATACTCTGGTCACCTCAAGAGCAGGCTACTGTCACAGCTTTACTTGCTCGAGTCCTTAAGATTACACAGAAGCTGAAGTGAAATCAAACACGACAGCCTAAGTGTGCCTCTACGATTACTTATGCATGACAGCTAGCAGGTTGAACTGAACGCAGTGATAAGGGTTTAGCTGTGAGTGCTTTCAGTTTCCCTAAGACGCTGGCTGCCTACCCTGCCACAGTGTCACTCCATGGTCCCTTACATCTGCATAAGTTTATCGATATGCAAGAAGCAACATTGAATCTTAGACTTGTAATCAGTTCACTGGGAAGGCTTCTCTTCTTGAGGCGACTTTTGCTATTTTTGCACTATCAGTTCTTCCTGAGTTTGCTTGGATTTTGATGCTGTTGGCTTCGTATTTCTTACGAGATGTAAATTTTATACTAAATATAACCCGGCAGGAGGAGGACTGCTAGTCTGCGAATCTCTGAAGTAATACTACAGCTGTCTTATGAACTATTAGGCACTGAGTACTGCAATTCAGTACTCCAAAATTGGTGATCATGCTGTACATACCTATTATATACAAAAGTTACACTGCACGATCATATAACTTTCACAGTTCCCTCCTAAGTGAGATGAGATTCAATAAGACAACTGCTTCCCATAAAAAAAATCATGCCCAGGAATTATGTATATATAAATACACAAAGCTATCACAGTGCAAGACACATCACTGTGAAACAAACTCAAAATATTTCCCAATATAATATAATGTAGAAGGTATTACCACTACCACCATAAAATGTTTATTGGTCTTTTTGTTTGTTTTTCCTTTTTTTTTTTTTTAATTTTCTGTCATCATAAATCTAAAATGGAAAGCAGTTAAAAAATCTAGTTTTTTCTGAGAGTTGTTTTCCAAAACACACCAGCTTACAAATTTCTAAAGAATTTAGTAAGCATATTCATGGAAACAAAGACATATGCACTGTTTCCAGCTTTAATTGTTCAGCAGGGTGCTGAGGTATGATAATCAGAAAGTGAGCTAAAAGGAGTAACTTTAGTGGGATGTTTTCAGGGAGAGAAACACATGGGAAACAAGCTGAAACCTGGGTAACTAAAGAAGTAAAAAACTTATTTTTGATTCTAAGAAATACAGTTTTGCAAAACAGGCATGTAGTTTATTACTAATTTTTATTTGCTACCATCTCTGAATGCACAGCGTTTGCTCTTGCCAAGTGCAGCACTATTAATAAGTTTACTTTTTCAAGTGACATTCTGCTACATTGCTTCCCTTTTTTTCCCCAAAACTCTGGAAAGTTTACTTCAGTAAATTCAAGCCACACTGAGATACCAGACACTCTACTCAGATCCAAGAGAGTGACATAGGAAAGGAAATGGAGGGAAGGAGGAGAATTGTCTCAAAACCAGTTGAGAAGGCAGGAGATGGGGAGTTTTCTGCATGCTGTAAAAGTTTTGTTTTGGGATGAACAAATAATGTTAAGTAGTGTGAAGCAAAAAAGTCTCAAGTGTTCCAAAAGCAAGTCTGAGTATTTTTTAAAAAAACATGTTTTATTTCAAAAAGGACACTCTGAGATGCCACACTTTGAGAATGATTAGAGACATTAAAAGCTTAAAAAAGTTTCAGCTGAAAACTCTCCAACTCTTAACCAGAACAACAAACTAAATTCATAACCAACCAAGTTAATTGCTTTGCTTTCCACAACAGCACGTATTGGCAAAGTTATTTGTCATGAAAACCTCCTTTACACAGCTCTAGCTGAAGAGCACAGAGCTGTTTCCCCAAATCTGAGGGATGAAAGAGCTGCTGTGACTTTGGCCAGACCACAGTACACATCTCTGGTTGCCAAAGGCAGCTAGTACTCTGCAGAGCTCCAAATAGGCCTTGTTTTTCCCCAGCACACTTTGGAGATAGGATAGGCAAGAGATAAGAGAGAGGCACGGAAATTCCCCTCCAAGCAGAGGAAGGCTGGAGGGGGGGAAAGCATTCAGGGAATTTCCTTCACATGAGGTGAATTTCCTGGGAGCAGCACTGGCTGGGATGCTTGCACAAAAGCCACATTGACCAGCTACAGCAGAACATGGTATTGGCATCACCTCCATGAAGGAGAACTGGTAATGTCACTGCATTGATCAACCCTGGCTTGTGATGCACTTCAGACACTGTGTGTTATTAGATCACCTCATTTTCTTGCACATTCCTCCAGCCATCTTCCCCCCCAGCAGCCTTAACATTTATAACTAGACCACTGGCCAGGTACCCTCAATGACCAGGGCTGCTTCTTGATCTCTCTCTGCCTTTAACACACACTGCTTGCAATATTTTTTTTTTTCTTTAAAGCTCCATTTAAATAGGATTCAAGAGCTAATGACTGTTATCCTTCACCACCTAACTTTTTCACTTGTAATTCTTGACCAGACTAAACCATTAAACCCTTAACTTTGGTGCCTTTGTGAAAAAGCATATCAAAAACACATCCAATTTTTGTTTCCACACTTTCTCTCCCTCTTCAGGAGAAACCAGAATGCCAAGCAGCATGGTGCACCTTACAAAATCCTCAGTGTCTACTACACTTCCTCCTTTTACCTACTAGGAGAATTGAAGGTGACTATTCTTACACCTACCACAACCATTTAAGTCATTCTTTGCTTTCTTCAGAAGTCTCCACACACAAAATTCCAAACTTGCTATGTTTCAATGTACACTGTAAAGCTTTTTTTTATTTCATTCCTTGGGAGAAGAAATAAGGGAAACTTTGTTGCCTTTTTCCAGTTCCTCATGAGTAACTCCTGATTCCTGTATGTCTATTTTTCTCCGTCATCCACTGGGGTGAAGTTGACACAGTAATTCCTAGCATACAGTTGCTAGAAAAAACCCCCCCCGAGAGTGTTTATTTCCTTTATATGGTGCCAAAAGGACCTGCAACTGCAGCTAAGGAGCTATTGTGTAAAGCATTGAACATTTATATTCTATTTCATCCAAGCACTAAGTAAAAGCACTCGTACATCAAGTACATGTCATCCTACCCCTTCAACCAGTATCCCTTATGGAAGTAAAGCTGAGGATGCCAGAGGAGCATGTGCCAGTGCTGAGAAGCCTGTGAGCTGAATATACGCCTTTCCTACATCAGCAGAAGCATAACACTGCTGTAAAAAAAATACCCTTTACCATCTGACTCTCAGCACCACAACTTTTACCTTCGCTTTTAAACTCCGCTGAACAAACCAGGGCAAACACTTACAAGCCGTACATTTCCCATTCGAGGACAGGTGGGGTTCTCAGAGCTGGCTGAGGAACTCCCGAGCTCACAAGAGCACTCAGAGGGGGGGAAAACCCCCCAAACAACCACCCGTCACGCATTTCCACTGTATGGAGTTCTTGCAAGAGGTGCCAAAAGAAATAATTTCGAGCCAAACAGTTTGGCTTGATGGCTGGGCTAATTGCAGGCCGGGGCTGCTCCCGCTGGGCTGAAGGCGGCCAAGGCTCGCTGTCAGGCAGACGGATTAGCCCCCGCTGCCCATTAAGGGCACCCCTTGAGTGTAGGCAGGGACACGGAAGGAAACATAAGAAGGCGGCATGTGCATAACCAAACAGGCTACCTTGCTGAAAAGAAAACCCCTAAAGCCACATTCTGCTTCATTAGCACATGAAAATAAGGTAATTGAATACTTCATTCTCCCATCCAGAGCCAAGATCCATCACTCAGGGAAATGGAGTTTTGATAAGGTGGGGTGTTTAAATGAGGCAGAAAGAGTCTTTGAGTGTGTGTTACTTTGTTTATGTGAGAGAAATCCCACTTAAATATAAGCAAAAAAGATATAAAAATCACTTTATTCTATGAATCACTCTAACATGACAGAGCCCCTCCAAGGATGGGATTTATACTAATTTCAACATTATTCTGAAGACAGAAGGTATTACATTTGTTGCTGCCTTTATATCAAAATCCACTTGTCTCTCCTGTTTAGTTTTTCTTCTTTCCTCCTCTCATTGAACTCTTTGCCTCACTAGGTGTTTTTTGCTGGCTTTTAACATTTCATACATCAAGAGATGAAAACTTCAGCAACTGTCAGGGCAAGGTATTGTAATCAAATATTTCTTGTTCTTTTTTTAAGTTATACATGTAGAACATTAAAGTTTTGGTGTTTTGATTTATTCAACATTCCAGCTGATTACCAAAATATGAAAATAAATTTTATAAAATATCTATCATTACCAATTTCAGGCTCTGACAGCTCCTATTTTATTTCCTTAGCCTTATTTTAAGGAAAAAAAATTAAAAATCTGATATTTGAAAGGCAAAAACATAAGCAGAATGTGTTTCATTGTCTTTAGGAAGCTAAACAGCAACAAACTCATTTTCTCCCACTGGCTGATCACCTAAAATATGAAGTACAGTGACTGGCATTTCCTCCAGAAAAAATAATTTACGTAAATACTGTAAATAGACTCCTTTCCTTGGCCAAAAATGCCTGCTATGGTATTAAGTTTTTTATAAGAAAGCAGGAACTAGAGATACAGAGAACTAGACAGACTGCACCATTACTCCTTGTGTTTAAGTCTTAAGTTTCCCAGTCTGCTATGCTGATGTATTATCTTGATATATGAAGAAAAATAACATGACATTACAGACCAGCTCTCAACACTGGCAACAACAAGGATTTTGATAACATTTAAGAGAGACCTCCCCCAGCCTCTCTAACAGTGATGCCTAACCATGTCTCCGGCTTTCCTCTTGCTCTCTCATGTGTCCAGACATGTGATAAAGCAATTAAAAGGCTTTCCTGCTAAGAAATAACTGCAGTGGTAGGAAAGAGCTGCATTTTCACAATACTTAAAAGGTAACTGAATTGTGCTGATGCTAGGGCTGTGCTATCATTCCCCCTTGTCCAGGCTCTCTGCTCCCACCACATCTTTGCAGCTGGTGGCAGAACTGGTCCACTGCTGTGAAAAGCCAGTTTGGGGAGATAACCCTGCAGAAATCTTCTTGATTTTCTGTGGCTTAGTCTGCAGGTCGGGGTCTGTATGGCGGCTTGTATGGGATCAGCTGAGAGGCAGCTTTAAAGCAAGGGAAAAGGCAGGAACTGCAAGGAAAGAGGGAGTTCAGACTCTTGTGGACCTACACCTTCTGGAACAATGCCACTTTGGCCAAATGGCTGAAGGCAGACCAAAGATACAACTGAAGGCCTGAGGCAGGGTCCAGGAGGTAAACATCTCACCATCTCTGCTCATGGTCAATATAATGGTGGGAAAATTAAAGGGGTTACATATGAAGGCAAACATTCTTCAGGCTGAAGCTTCAGGAAGCAGTCTTTAAGGTAACTAGGTCCTACCATGTAGCTTTGAAATGCATACAGCAGAACCACCACCTTAAAGTTATCACTTCACATAGCTTGACAACCCAAAAAACCAGAGGAGTGACACAGTGAGTTTACTGTCCCACCAGCTGACAAGAAGGCACATTGCTGCTCTCCAAAGATGCAGTGGGCAAGCAAAGGAGGAGCTGGGCTGAAGGCTTTTCTGCAAGTGAACTACAGTAGTCCAGCCTTGTGATCGGGGCAGCACTTGCTGCTCTTGTGCCACAGCTGCCATAGGCAACAGCAAGGCTGGCAACCCTTTTTTGGTGCTGCTGGCTGAACAGACCTCCTAAGCAAAATTAGCAGGCCACGAATTAACACCCCCTTTAGGGCCTGCCAACAGAAAACAAAAATAAAACAAAACCATGTGGCCAAGGGTTGTGCAAAATTCTGTCACAGGCCTTCTTGCATATTTTCCCCACCCTTCGACTGGGAGAACACACTGTGAAAACTTTGCAACTAAAGAAAACATTTGCAAATTATACCCAGATTGTGATTTTTCTGTGGAATAAATCTGGGTAAAGCAAAATAAGGACTCGATCTCAGTCTCTATCTCAGAAATAATATCTTAAATCAAACTGTCTAAACAACCCTCTTTATCATTTATACATTTATATTATGTAAGGTACGGATTTCCTAGGCCTGAGTCCAGAAAGCAAACCATGTGCCCCAGGAATTCATCCAGAGCAGACTGGAGCTGCAGAGCCCACCAGGAAAGAGGAAGATGTGTATCATCAAAGCACTGGTAACTTTCCACAACATGTTAAAAAATTATTGCAAGAGGTCTTGGGCACATTGAGAACAGACATTAAACTAAACTCTTGATGACCACAGTTACCCAACACTCCTGGCTTACTTCTTCTTAGCAAAAAACATGTACCCAAAATCATAAGCAGTTTCCTTCATGCTGTATCTACATTCAGATTTCCATGCAAAAGTCTAACAGTGCTGGCTTCCTTGAGTCAATGGAAAATTCTGCCTGAAATTCCCCGTAGCTAGCAAGGGGCCGGCACTGAAGCAACATGAAAAATAACATCAGGACTCTCATGTAAAACACCTTTGTTATACATCCAGGTCAGATGTGTCACAGAGGCAAGCGAAAAATTGATGGTAAAAGTCTCTCTACCTTAATAAATTTTTTTAAAAGCTAGTTTTTCAGCAAGTTCAGTTAGAGAAGATGAGAATTATTGCCAGGAGCAATAGCACACATTATTATGACACAAATATGTACCAGCACACATCCACATAACCCGCATAAAAAGAAACCAAGCATAACTCTACTTATTCTGCATATCTAAAATTAAATCTAATTTTTTTAACCATGTTCAGCAACAGAGGAAAATTTAACAGGTGTCATTGTTTCTCCTAGGTGTAATCATCTTTTCAATTTGCGCATGTGAGAAGAGAAAATCCATTTAATGAGAAGGATGAAACTGATGATTAATTAAACATCTTCCAGGGCCTGGAGGATTCTCCTCCATTTGGGATATATTTCCTTTAGCTTTAAAGTAAGCTGAAGGGCAAGAGACAGATGCCTCCTTGGCTTTTTGTTTTAGCCAGTATGTATTTGTAAAGGCTTGAAGACGTTTCTCAGTTTCCTGGCATTGGTCATCCAGAGGTCTCTGCCCCAAAACACAATGGATTTTTTTAAGGACTTGTGACAATATCCCAGTGCAGTTCAGTGCAAGACTGGACATTAGATTTGGTATTTAAGTGGCAGCACTTGCTAACAGTAGTTTTTCTTCTAATCATTGCCAGTTTTTTGATCTGCATATGCATATGCAGTAACTGAAACTAAGTCACCTCACATGGCTCATGACTGATTTTCTAGTGAAAACTTGCAAACAACAAACAGGACGACAGGTCAGAGTTGCAGAGACATGTGGCCCCTTTCCCTTTTTCTTACACCACCACCACCTAGGGGACCTTTGATCTGAGTGTCAGCGGTGAAAATACACAAACAGATACTCTCTTATTATATACTCACAGGTGTACATTCCTAAAACTGTTACATTCCATTACTTTCAGCTGTGCTTGAAAACAATACCTTCAGAAGTTGACCCCTTCTCTCCTCTGATCACACTGGTATCCGAGTACAAAGCATCACAGCAAGCACGGTATTCCAAACAGCGGCAATGATCAGGCCAACAAATTCAAGCAGCTCTTGTAAGGACAGGGCCAGAGCACTGACTGAAGTTTCTCCGTATTATTTACACTGTGCACCACTTTACAGCTCGCACAGAGAGGGCTCTTCTCTCACTCAGTGGGAACGCTCCTGGGTCAGGCAGCTGGAGTTTTGATGCGGAGAAGGCTGGATTTAAGGCAAACTCGGCTCTGTTTTACCAGTGCAGCAAGAGTTAAAAATCTTACTGAAATACATGCAGCCCCTGTGGACGTTCAGATCACTTCCCATAAGAGCATGCAACAAATCATCTGTTTGGGCTGGGGTTACTGAATGCAAAAGCACATCCCATCCTCATAATGTCCCTACTTTTAAAAAATCAGTCTCCAGCTTAGGCAGCTTAACATAAGAAGAAGTGCTGCTCTTCTGTTAAAAATAGGACCGTATACTTCAGTAACTGGAATGGAGGAAAAAAGTGTGAGGGAATTTTTCCATTCTTTTCTCTGATTGTTCCGTACAGTGTTTATCAGCAGGCTGGTACCGCATCTTCTTTTGTTAGAAAATTAAAAGTTGAACTGCAAACATAAAAGCCACCATGAACCATGCAATAACCTTCAGGCATTTTAAGAGCAGCAGAGGTTAGAAGGGCAGCTTCTGACTCTAAACAGCACCTATTGTTTCTCTTTCTTCTTGAATAACAAAAGCAGAGCTGAAAGCTATTTACCTGGTTTACCTCTGTCAGATCTCATTTCCCCCTTTATTTTCAGCAGATGATCTTATCAAATATTGTAATTTCTAACAATTGCTTTGATCAGATTTTTTTTTAAATTTCGCTGTGATAATTATTTCATTTTCAATTAGATAACTCAGCATGCAAAGTTACAGCAGAAAAGCACTTAGGAGACTTCAGGAGTCTGTCAATGTGTATTTAAATTTAGAGTAACTAGTTCTAAGAAAGTTAAAATGCTTTCATTTTGAAATCATGAGAGGCAACTTACAGCACAAGGCTCTGATCTTGCAAACACTCCCACACAAACAACTTTCTGTCTGAACTGTCCCATGTGCTCCCCTCCCGCTGCAGATTCATATAACTGGACACTTAACTTGCCCAAAACCAACTGCAGAGCAAGGCTGGAAGGATTAAACTCCCGATCCATAAACTTTTTGGTGTTCTGCTATCCAATATAGCGTGTCCATTATATTACTCAAATTACTTATAAACAAAACCTTGCAAGAGTCAGCACCACACAGATGTTTTGCGAGTGGCCGGGAGGGGTCTGTAGTTCATACAGAATTATAGAGTCCTTTAGGTTGGTATATAAAATCCTCAGATATCCAGCATTAAAAAAATCCTTACTACAAGATAAAAGCAATACACAATATATATAGTTCTTCTACTGTTGTTTTAAAATATTTATAAAACTTTGGAAGGAAGAAAAACACTTTTGGGGGTATTTTGCTCTCTAGGAAAAAAGTTCATACAAAACCAATCATTTCTAGCATTATTGATTTTCACTCAGAAATTTTTTTTCTTTTTTTACTTTCTCTAAATCGCCTCACAACACCACCTCTTGTCTTTTATATACTTCTGTAATTTTATTTAAAAGGTGTCAGGAAAAAAAATCCTTGAAAAATGTAACAGAAATCTGAACTGAGAAATGATTTTATTTTAGCTGTAGATTAAATGCCAGTGAAGTATTTGCAACCCTAAAAACATCTTTAGACATAACAATCTATGCTGCAAGTTTACAGCACTTGATTCTACTAGCTGCAGTTTGTAATCACCATACAGAAGTTTGAGAGAACCACTAAAACCTGTGAAATAACTGGACTTTCCTCTCATATGAAAGCATCTTATAGATTCATATTTTTAAGGAATTCTTGCGTAAGTGTTTTGAAGTTCATTTTCCTTACTGTAACGTGCTACCTATGAAATCTAACAATGTGACATTAGCAGGATCAGGTTCTTAACTTAGAATTCTATCAGATACTCAGCTGCTGTGAACTGTCATATCTCAGCTGGAGCTGGTGTCCCACTAGGACTAATTTCAGACCAGCAAAGTGTTTCTGACAGTAAAACAGATACAAAACCAAGAGTGAAAACATCTTCTTATACAAGATAGAAGTATACTGAAGAGGCACATTTTTGAAAACGGCTCACTCTTACAACTTTTCAGTCCAGTTTAGAGCTTAACTGGAATATTTTCACTTTCTGCAAAGACAGAATCCCCAACAGAAAACAAAATCAAGCCACGTTCTGAAACGTGCTTTACTTTTTTGGCATCAACTCTTGCCCTTTTTCAGCCCCATTTCCATCCAAAGTTTTTCCTAACTACAAACAAAAAGAAAATAGACGTCCGAGTGCCTGTAAAAAACTAAAATTAATGCATACATTATTGGTTTTCCATGTATGTCTATTGAATCACTTGAAATGTTGTAATTACATATATTTTCTGCTTTCATAAAATGTCGGTGAAAGGTTTGGTTACTATGGTCCTTTATAGCTCTGGCAGCACTGACAAGAAGAAAGAGGAAAGTAACTTTCCAGTCAGTTCAAAGGAAAAGGAGTATGGTCATTTCCACTTGGAGAACCCACTCTCTATCAGACTTTACACACATTTCTGTGTCACCTTCTGCAGTACAGCATCTGGGCACAACATTTTCATCTTATTGCTTTCTTTTTCAGTTGTTATTAGTTTATAAAGATCAGGAAAAACTAGACATGGGGCGAGAAGTTTGAGAAAAAAATGTATGGTTAGGCAATTCATATCATTCTCCTCAGAGCATGCCTGCGTCCCTGTGTTTCACGATTTATGATTTCTCTGTTGTTTCAAATCTCACACACACTCACAAATGTCTCAAATCCTTCTTCAAAACCATCACTTTTGGGCAGGCATCTAAGGAACTCGATCGCTTTTCTACATTACTCAGCAAAGCAAGTTTTGTTAAAAATATTTATGCTGAAATTCTAAAAATGGCATTACACTTCAATGGGAAATAAAATTTAGCTTGAACATTTGAAAATCAATCAGATTTTCTATTTCTAATCAGATTTCCCATGTCTAACAAGAATTAGCTTACTAACACTGCTTCCAAGAATATTTATTGGCTTGTAAGAAAAAGAAAAAAATGTTTATCTCTCCTCCTTACTGTGCAAGTATCATGGGAGTCATCCCACCACACAAGACAAACTCAGCATTTTCAATTACTTTGTATGGATGATGCAGTTTAGTAACTAAAGCTATTACAACCCTTAGCAGACAAAATAAAATTATTCTGGGAAATAGATGTGGAGGGCAAGGTTTGAAAACTTCTCCACATGACACAAACTGTTAATAAGAGGGTTACTAACAACAGTATTAGAAACCTTTAATTACAAATACTCCGTGATATGGATGCTATTTGCAATACACTTGCATCTGGCAAACTAGACAGGACTGGAGTTTTTCAGAATATAATTACAGGTGTGATTTTGAGAAGGGCAGCTATCTTCACTGGCTTGACAAGGACACTAGAGCATACATAACTAATGAAGCATACACCATCACGCAAAAGAAAAGCCTCCAAAGGCTTGAAAGGAGGAGGAAAGTAAGGAAACATTATCCCATCATCTTTCCATGCTTCTGGAATGTGGGCAGATCATAGTAAAAGTTTAAGCAGCAGGAAGATTAAAGGAAAACTGTTAAAGCCAAAAAGGACACTCACATCATCTGGCATAAGTCAGTCGTGCCTCTGCAGACTTCAGTGGAGATTCACTGATTTACGCCAGTTGATGTTTTGGCCCGACGGCTTCACAGAAGATACTATCGATTAATTGTGTGTTCTATTCCAATTAAAAGCTTCTCTTGCCATCACCGCACATCTTGCCCCAGCTGGAAGCCACTCTGGCATTTTTCTTTCTGCTAGAAAGCACCCTATAGGCGAATTCCAAAATCATAATAATAATTAAAAAAAAAGAAGTCTGCACAAATTGTCAACTACTGTTTGTTATTATTTACCATTTTTGGCATATACAGACATGCCAAGCACTTTATAGAAAATACTTTGAAGACAATTCCCTTCCCTGCAGAGCTTAAAAGACAAGGGCTAGTCCATTCTGCAAACATAGGGCACTGCTTTACCAAAAATTACTCCAATTACTTCAGTGGCATTCCCCACAGCAGTAAGACTGCTTATTATGCAAGCTGATAATTTCAGGTCTTAAGTGATGAACGTGGCAAACAAGCGAGTGTAAAAGACTAAGATATTTTATACAGAAATGGTTCAAATTCACTACATTTGCAAAGCATTCTGAATCTGAACACTTTTTCTGTGCAGTGTGCCTAGTTTTCACAAAAATCCCCAACCCCCAACCCCCCAAAAAAAAAAAAAACCAAACCAAAAACCCCACCCAGAAAAACCCAACCCTTTGAGGCTTGTAATCTTTCAAGTACATGATGCTTAGCGTGTGGTTTCTAGTGTGATACATTATTAATGTAGAAATCCTTAGCATTGGGTTTAATAAAAAAGTGGAATTGGGAATGGTGGCAACACTTCTGGAAGAGTAATACCCATATGATTTCAAGAATGGACACCCAGCCCTACACAGAGTAGCACAACTGCAGACCCTGAGAAGACTTATGCCCAGCCTTCAAAGTAAAAACAATAGTGGAACATGGGGCCAGCTGTGGAACTGAAAAAGCTAATCAGGTTTGAGGAGGGCTGCCGGGGAAAAAAGATACTAAGCTGTAGTTCTTAACAATGATGATCACTTTTAACTTCACATCCTGAATATCAGAAAGCCACTATCATGATTTTGGAGCATCCAAAAAGAGGAGTGACCTATCAACTCAAGTAAAAAGTATTTCCAGGAATACGTGATGATGTGAAGGTACAGTATCTTTCCAAATATTACTTGGAACCAACAAGTATTTAGTTTTAATGAATATGGCAGATCCATACTGCCAAGGAGTGGCCAAAATTAATGTATTTGTTATACAGTGAATTTATACATAAATGCACATTCCCTTCTTTGCCCCATTCTCTGGGCCACAGGTTTTTCAGGGTAATATTTCATTACTTTCACAAAAGCTAGTACTATAATAACTTTTGGTGCAATTGTGATATGATTTGAGACACAAAGTTAAAAAAAAAAATCTGTTAGACCTCTTCATTTGTATAAGGTTTTTAGGAAAGTACTATTATTTATTGTGACTTGTAAGACATAGGTAATATCTTGTTAACTTTCACTAGTCTCAAAGGAATGAATTTTGCAAATAAAGCCACAAGAAACAAAATCTGTGATGACAATTCGCATTCATGTATTAATTTTCAAAAACACAATCTTGACCATTAAGAAGAACATTTTCAAACTTATCAGTTAAACACACATATTTCCATCACAGCCACAAGATTTAAAACTTGTTATTATTAGGTGCTTTAGGAAATTCTTAACAGCTGCTGAGAACATGAGCATTTCTGCAGCTATTGGCAAGATCTAGCAGGTTTGAAAATCAGGAAAATGAGATCCGGCAACGATATTTTTTGGATCAAACCTTTCAAAAAAAAAAAAAATCATAAACTAAGCAATGATTCATGTAATTTGCAGTTAAACTGTCAACTGTACGACTCTGCTTCTTCTTATGTAGTTACATATTATGCTCTAATCTTTTAATTTGACAAGGGGAAAAGTTGGTATGATTACCAGAGAGCTTTAAAATTCACATTGTGGAACAGCTGTTTATCAGTGTGTGTATTTCTGAAATTGTATTTACTGCTCTTTAAAGGTTACTTATTTCAAACTCAGATTGATGTAATGATCTTTTTCACTTCCATCCTAAATGCTTTACAAGAGTTACAGAATGTTTTAATTTGTTATATTTGCTATACTGGCTTACCTAATTTATGTGAAATTGTTTCCTCTTTTGAAGTGTTTGATAAAGATTTACTTGAAGGATGCAGTGTCTCACATACATTTATTACTACAGAAAAACTTAAAAAAAATTTACACTGCTAGCAATAGAATCCATGAGAACACTCCAGGTTTAGAAATACTTTCAGATAATCTATTTGGCTCTTATTTGTCTTAAAGAAATCACATATTTAGAGGAGAGAGGTATATTTTGCAAATTGTTATACTCCATCTGGAACTAGCATTTAATATTTACCGACTGGTGCAAAAGAGAGTTCATCTGAACATGAGAGCAAGGACTCCACTTAATTTGTCATCCGTGATTATCACTTGGAAGTCACTGAGTTTATTAAAGACAACTACTGTGTGATAAGGACAGCACAGACACTATTAACCATGTCATTTAAACTGCTTGAGCTGGCATCATGCCCAAGTCCTTCAGATGCGTATATCAACACACTTGTTGCTGACAAGGACTCATTTTAGGGGGGAGATGAGGAACTCCCTCCAAACTGAGTATGCTGTACAGATTTCTACAATAATTCATGAGAATAAACAGTATTACTCAGTCTTTGTATTTTTGATTCCTAGACAAGAGAACAACAAAACAATGACAAATAAGTGAAAGACTGTTCTTACTAAAAAAAAAAAAAAGGGGGGGGGGAAGAAAGCATTTTTTCAATTTTCACTTAAAATTACTTGAATTTGCATTTTACAAGCATGTTTTACTTGTAACTGCGATGCTGACAAACTAACAAAGACACCGCACTCAATCACTTGCTCTGCCAAATTTTATGATCCCATATCTCTCCCACCCTTGCCTCCTCCACAGGATCTCTTGCTTTCACTTCAGTAAGCCTGTAGGAAGGAGAAAATCTCTGGTGGCTGCACACAGTTTGTCTTCAAAACAAGGACGAGTAACTTTATTTAACTTCTGGCAAGAACCATGCCACAATATAACACCACATTTGGAAAAGATGCAATTAAAAAGATACCAGGATAATTTTACCCCCAATTCATACCAAAATAAATACTAACATCTTTGATGGAAACAACCTACATGTTAAGTTAGGCATACTACTTCCTCTGCAGAAAAGAGTCGGAACAGAAACCTTTTCATTGTACTCTTCATCTGCTATTTTCCTAAGCTATGTCCTGATTAAGAAAAGAAAGGCTATCCCGTTTTTGGAGGGGAGGAATTCATTAACTTAACAAGCACCTCCGTGTGTAAAAGCAGCTAATCTCTTTGCTAAAAAAATCCTGCGCTTCCCAGTATGCACACCGTGTCCAGCAACAACTCCTCAGTCTCCTGTTTATCGCTTCCCAGCACGGGTGTGCTGGCTCTGCGGGCCTGAGCAAAACACCCAGGTACTCACAGTGCACGTGGGCAGGACATAAGCGCTGGGGAAGAGGCTCTCTTACCGTCCACAAACTGTCCTTCGCCGTCTTCAAGTGAAGATCTGGAAACACAAATCCAAAACCCCCTAAAGTAAGAGCACAACCAGCAGCCAGCCACGCTTCTCTGCCGCCCCCCCGCCCTCCAGACCACTTTCCCACCGCTTGCACTGCAAACAGCAACTTTCCCGTGGCATTTATTTTTTACTGGTGAGCCATAAAATCGCCTGCTTGTCCAATTAATGCAAGCATCATTATTTTCATTTACCTTTCACCATCTCAAGTGAAGGAAAGAAGAGGGGGAAACAGGAAAGCAAACGCATAAAAGAAGCTTCAGAAACATGGGTTTCAACTCATTTACGAGCCCAGATAAAGGTTAATAGTTAAACTCCTTCCTCTCCCTTCCACCCCCGCAATTATTGATGCCCTTCAAGAAATGAAATATTTTTTGTTCTCGTTTACCAGAGGCTAGAACTACTGTCAACATCTCCACTTTATTTACGGGTTGAGCAAGAGCAGTTCCTCAAACATCAACATATTTTACGTTAATCCTGGAGAGAATCCACTTCTCTAAAACTACAAAATTTGCCAACTTCTGTAGTATTTATTTTTAACGAACGAGAGCAAGAGCCTTGAGCTATCCTCCGCCGAGGAGGGGAAGGGGGAAAGTGTAGCTCCACTCTCCCAACTTTAAACCGCTTTCCCCCACCTTCCCTCACCACTCGGTCCCATATCACTCTCCATCCCACCACCCCCTTCCACCCCAAAAGTTTCCCCTCCCGATCCCCCACCTGCTCCACGTCCAGTGGGATTTCAAGGGAGGAAACAAAATTTGCGAAGTGGTTCCTTTTCGGCGACTTCTCCAACCCGTCTGGAGATTTAAACCTGAAAAACAAACACCTCTATTGAATGCAAACTAAGCTTTGGGGGTTGCCGAGTTAATTCCTCGGCAGACAGCTACTCTCAGTGTCTGGTTACACAAACATACCTACAGACAGGTTGGAAGGGAGTCCTTTAGAAACCAAGGAGAGGCGGGGGGAGGAAATAAAAGCAAAATAGGCAGAAAGGTTGGAGTGAGGGACTCCGGGGGGCAGCGGGGTAGGTAGGCTGGAGGGAGGGATGATTCGCAGCTGGAGACAGGTTTAACACGCAGCAGTTCCAGGGAGACTCAAAGCAAGGGCCAATGCGGGCAGGGTCTGAGACCCCAGCAGTCTCGACTGGGGATGGGGGGAAGGGAGGGGGTGTCCTTTTGGGTGGCGGCGACAACAACTTTTTGCGGACAACCTAAATAAAACAAAGGAAGGCACAAACCCTGCCGGCCGCGGAGGCGCGGGCGAGAAGCGGGCTGCTCCGGGGGCGGGC